>WNWK01011885.1:0-62281 GCA_009830355.1 Cherax destructor | reverse complement strand
GGAGTGGTTGGTATTGTTGTTTAATGAATGTTAAAGGGGAAGGTACCTAGTGATTGGCAGAGAGATGTATAGTTCCTTTATAAAAAGGGAAAAGGGGGATAAAAGAGATTGTAAAAATTTATACTGAAATAAGTTTACTGAGTATACCAGGTAAAGAATACGGTAGGGTTATTATTGAAAGAATTAGAGGTAAGACAGAGTAGGATTGCAGATGAGCAATGAGGCTTTAGGGGATGTGTAGATCAAGTGTTTACATTGAAGTATATATTTTTTTTTTTTTATTAACACATCGGCGATTCCCACCAAGGCAGGGTGGCCGAAAAGAAAAACTTTCATCATCATTCACTCCATCACTGTCTTGCCAGAAGGGTGCTTTACACTACAGTTATAAAACTGCAACATTAACACCCCTCCTTCAGAGTGCCGGCACTGTACTTCCCATCTCCAGAACTCAAGTCCGGCCTGCCGGTTTCCTGAATCCCTTCATAAATGTTACTTTGCTCACACTCCAACAGCACGTCAAGTATTAAAAACCATATGCCTCCATTCACTCCTATCAAATACGCTCACACATGCTTGCTGGAAGTCCAAGCCCTCGCACACAAAACTTCCTTTACCCCTCCCTCCAACCTTTCCTAGGCCGACCCCTACCCCGCCTTCCCTCCACTACAGATTTATACACTCTCGAAGTCACTCTGTCTCGTTCCATTCTCTCTACATGTCCAAACCACCTCAACAACCCTCCTCAGCTCTCTGGACAATCGTTTTGGTAATCCCGCACCTCCTCCTAATTTCCAAACTCCGAATTCTCTGCATTATATTCACACCACACATTGACCTCAGACATGACATCTCCACTGCCTCCAGCCTTCTCCTCGTTGCAACATTCATCACCCATGCTTCACACCCATATAAGAGCGTTGGTATAACTATACTCTCATACATTCCCTCTTTACTTCCATGGACAAGGTTCTTTGTCTCCACAGACTCCGAAGTGCTCCACTCACCCTTTTCCCTCATCAATTCTATGATTCACCTCATCCTTCATAGACCCATCCGCGACATGTCCACTCCTAAATATCTGAATACATTCACCTCCTCCATACTCTCTCCCTCCAATCTGATATCCAAGATATATATATATTTTTTTCAACAAGTCGGCCGTCTCCCACCGAGGCAGGGTGACCCAAAAGAAAGAAAATCCCCAAAAGAAAATACTTTCATCATCATCATCATTCAACACTTTCACCACACTCATACATAATCACTGTCTTTGCAGAGCGCTCAGATACAACAGCTGAGAATAGTCCCTCCTAGCTGTCACTATCCCAGACCCCTCCTTTAAAGTGCAGGCATTGTACTTCCCATTTCCAGGACTCAAACCCAACTAAATCAATTAACTGGTTTCCCTGAATCCCTTCACAAAATGTTACCCTGCTCACACTCCAACAGATAGTCATGTCCCAAAAACCATTCGTCTCTATTCACTCCTAACAGGCTCACACATGCTTGCTAAAAGTCCAAGCCCCTCACCCACAAAACCTCCTTTACCCCCTCCCTCCAACCTTTTAAAGGACGATCCCTACCCCGCCTTCCTTCCCCTACAGATTTATACGCTCTCCAAGTCATTCTACTTTGATCCATTCTCTCTAAATGACCAAACCACCTCAACAACCCCTCTTCAGCCCTCTGACAAATACTTTTAGTAACTCCACACTTTCTCCTAATTTCCACATTCCGAATTTTCTGTATAATATTTACACCACACATTGCCCTTAGACAGGACATCTCCACTGCCTCCAGCCTCCTCCTCGCTGCAGCATTTGCAACCCATGCTTCACACCCATATAAGAGTGTTGGTACCACTATACTTTCATACATTCCCTTCTTTGCCTCCATGGATAACGTTTTTTGTCTCCACAGATACCTCAACGAACCACTCACCTTTTTTCCTTCAGCAATTCTATGGTTAACCTCATCCTTCATAAACCCATCCGCTGACACGTCAACTCCCAATTATCTGAAAACATTTACTTCTTCCATAATCCCTCTCTCCAATGTGATATCCAATTTT
Source organism: Cherax destructor (assembly GCA_009830355.1). Lineage (NCBI taxonomy): Eukaryota > Metazoa > Arthropoda > Malacostraca > Decapoda > Parastacidae > Cherax > Cherax destructor. Next base: position 60,207 of record WNWK01011885.1, on the reverse strand, counting down.
TCTTTATTTAAATCGTTTAATACCCTCATCACCTTACTCTTATCTATGTTCACTTTCAACTTTCTACCTTTACACACTCTCCCAAACTCGTCCACTAACCTTTGCAACTTTTCTTTAGAATCTCTAATAAGCACAGTATCATCAGCAAAAAGTAAATGTGTCAACTCCCATTTTGCATTTAATTCCCAATAATTTAATCTCACCCCTCTCCCCAACACCCTAGCATTTACTTCTTTTACAACCCCATCTATAAATATATTAAACAACCATGGTGACATTACACATCCCTGTCTAAGTCCTACTTTTACCATGAAGTAATCTCCCTCTCTCCTACACACCCTAACCTGAGCCACACTATCCTCATAAAAACTCTCTACAGCCTTCAGTAACTTACTACTTATTCCATACACTTGCAACATTTGCCACATTGCTCCCCAATTCACTATCATATGCCTTTTCTAAATCCATAAATGCAATGAAAACTTCTCTACCTTTATCTAAATACTGTTCACATATATGCTTCACTGTAAACACTTGATCTACACATCCCATACCCACTCTAAAGCCTCCTTGCTCATCTGCAATCCTACTCTCTGTCTTACCTCTAATTCTTTCAATAATAACCCTGCCATTCACTTTACCTGGTATACTCAGTAAACTTATTCCCCAATAATTTTTACACTCTCTTTTATCCCCCCTTCCCTTTATATAAAGGAACTATACATGCTCTCTGCCAATCCCTAGGTACCTTCCCCTCTTTCATACATTTATTAAATAAAAATACCAACCACTCCAGCACTATATCCCCCCCCCTGCTTTTAACATTTCTGTCATGATCCCGTCAGTTCCAGCTGCTTTACTCCCCTTCATTCTACGTAATGCCTTACGCACCTCCCCCACACTCACATCCTGCTCTGCTTCTTCACTCCTAAACGATGTTGTACCTCCCTGGCCAGTACATGAAATTACCGCCTCCCTTTTTTCATCGACATTTTAAAGTTCCTCAAAATATTCCTGCCATCTACCCAATACCTCCAGCTCCCCATCTACTAACTCCCCTACTCTGTTTTTAACTGACAAATGCATTCGTTCCCTAGGCTTTCTTACCTTGTTTATCTCACTCCAAAAATTTTTCTTGTTTTCAGCAAAATTTCTTGACAGAGCCTCTCCCATTCTTTCATCCGCTCTTCTTTTGCACTCTCTCACCACTCTCTTCACCTTTCTTTTACTCTCCATATACTCTGCTCTTCTATTAACACTTCTGTTTTGTAAAAACCTCTCATAAGCTACCTTTTTCTCTTTTATCACACCCTTTACTTCTTCATTCCACCACTCACTCCTCTTTCCTCCTGCACCCACCCTCCTATAGCCACAAACTTCTGCCCCACATTCTAATACTGCATTCAACCCCCCGACTATTCATACTTGCACTAGCCCACCTTTCTGCCAATAGTTGCTTATATCTCACCCTAACTTCCTCCTCCCTTAGTTTATACACTTTTACTTCTCTCTTACTTGCTGTTGCCATTTTCTTTTTGTCCCATCTAACTGTAGCTACAACCAAATAATGATCCGATATATCCGTTGCCCCTCTATAAACATGTACATCCAGAAGCCTACACATCAACCTTTTATCCACCAATACATAATCGAACAAACTACTTTCCTTACGTGCTATATCATACCTTGTATATTTATTTATCCTCTTTTTCATAAAATATGTATTACTTATTACCAAACCTCCTTCTACACATAGCTCAATTAATGGTTCCCCATTTACATTTACCCCTGGCACCCCAAATTTACCTACTACTCCCTCCACAACATTTTTACCAACTTTAGCATTAAGATCCCCACCCACAATTACTCTCTCACTTGGTTCAAAACTCCCCACACACTCACTCAACATTTCCAAAAATCTCTCTTTATCCTCTACACTTCTCTCTTCTCCAGGTGCATAAACACCTACTATAACCCACTTTTCACATCCAACCTTTATTTTACTCCACATAATCCTTGAATTTATACATTTATATTCCCTCTTTACCTGCCATAACTGATTATTCAACATTATTGCCACTCCTTCTTTAGCTCTACCTCTATTTCAAACCCCTGACCTAATCCCATTTATTTCTCCCCACTGAAACTCTCCTACCCCCTTCAGCTTTGTCTCAAAGCCAGGACATCCAGCTTCTTTTCATTCATAACATCTACAATCATCTCTTTCTTATCATTTGCACAACATCCACGCACATTCAAACATCCCACTTTGACGGTTTTCTTATTTTTCTTTTTAGCAAGCTATACAGGAAAAGGGGTTACTAGCCCATTGTTCCCGGCATTTTAGTTGACTTTTACAACACGCATGGCTTACCGAGGAAAGATTCTTATTCCACTTCCCCATGGATATGAAAGGAAAAGCAATAAGAACAAGAACTATTAAGATAAAATCAAAGAAAACTCAGATTAGTGTGTATACATAAACATGTACATGTTTGCGTAGCGTGACCTAAGTGTAAGTAGAAGTAGCAAGACGTACCTGAAATCTTGCATGTTTATGAGACAGAAAAAAAGACACCAGCAATCCTACCATCATGTAAAAGAAATATAGGCTTTCGTTTTACACTCACTTGGCAGGACAGTAGTACCTCCCTGGGTGGTTGCATTTATGGATTTAGATAGGGGAGCAATGTGGCAAATGTTGCAAATGTATGGAATAGGTAGTAAGTTACTGAATGCTGTAAAGAGCTTTTATGAGGATAGTGAGGCTCAGGTTAGGGTGTGTAGGAGAGAGGGAGATTACTTCCCGGTAAAAGTAGGTCTTAGATAGGGATGTGTAATGTCACCATGGTTGTTTAACCCTTTGAGGGTCGGTCCCGTACTAGTACGTCATTGCAGCCATGGTCGGTCATGTACTTGTATGCCTAAATTCTAGTGCCTTCAAATCTGGTGGAAGAAAGCTGGTAGGCCTACATATGAAAGAATGGGTCTGCATGGTCAGTGTGCGCAGTATAAAAAAAATCCTGAAGCACGCAGTGCATAATGAGAAAAAAAAACTGACCGTTTTTTGGGTTTAAAACAGCGACTTTCGGGTGTATTTTCGTATGGTATTTGTGGTTATATTCTGGTTTTCTTGGTCTCATTCGATAGAATGGAAGATATATTACAGAAATAGTGATGATTTTGATTGGTTTTACGATGACAAGTACCTTGAAACTGAGCGCAAAGTAGCAAAAATGTTCGATTTTTGTCGATGTTCAAGAGTAAACAAATCACGCCATGCGTCCAATACACATCAACTGGCATGTCTAATATTCTTGCACAAGTGTGCTGATATTATTTATACCATTTTTACAATGATGCAGTTGTATACATAACAGTAAATCTTTTATTTTTTTGTGAGAATAAAAATTAAAAATGGAAAGCAAATGTAATGTAAGAGGGGCCTGGAGACGTGACTAATGAACAGATAAAATGTTATTTGAGTGCCAGGAATGTCTGTCTCATTTATTCTGGACCCTATTTTGAAATTGGCATCTTTTGAAATTTGTGTGAAATTGGCCAAATTGCCAATTTCTGACCACCTTATTGGGTAGTTGAAATCAGTAAATTGGCGATTTCTTATACTCAATTGATAGAAAAAATGGAACTCTAGCGAAATAGCTCTAATTTAATAGACTGAAACTTTGGAATTTGCCGAAAATAGGGCTCAAACTGGGCGAAATCGCCGATGCGTATATGTCATCGATACCGCTAACTTCGCGAGAGCATAACTCTGTTAGTTTCCATCAAATTTCATAATTTTGGTGGCATTATGATCGGAAAAAGATTCTCTATCATTTCTAAGAAAAAATAATATATTTTTTTTCTGAATTTTTTTCGACCCTGAGAACAAGTTTGGGAGAGGGCCTCTCGACCCTCAAAGGGTTAATATATTTATAGATGGGGTTGTAAAAGAAGTAAATGCTAGGGTGTTGGGGAGAGGGGTGGGATTAAATTATCGGGAATTAAATGCAAAATGGGAGTTGACACAGTTACTTTTTGCTGATGATACTGAGCTTATGGGAGATTCTAAAGAAAAGTTGCAAAGATTAGTGGACGAGTTTGGGAGGGTGTGTAAAGGTAAAAAGTTGAAAGTGAATATAGATAAGAGTAAGGTGATGAGGGTATCAAATGATTTAAATAAAGAAAAATTGGATATCACATTGGAGAGAGGGATTATGGAAGAAGTGAATGTTTGGGAGTTGACTTGTCAGCGGATGGATTTATGAAGGATGAGGTTAACCATAGAATTGATGAAGGAAAAAAGGTGAGTGGTGCATTGAGGTATCTGTGGAGACCGAAAACGTTATCCATGGAGGAAATGAAGGGAATGTACAAAAGTATAGTGGTACCAACACTCTTACATGGGTGTGTAGCATGGGTTGCAAATGCTGCAGCGAGGAGGCAGCTGGAGGCAGTGGAGATGTCCTGTCTAAGGGCAATGTGTGGTGTAAATATGCAGAAAATTCGGAGTGTGGAAATTAGGAGGAGGTGTGGAGTTACTAAAAGTATTAGTCAGAGGGCTGAAAAGGGGTTGTTGAGGTAGGTGGTTTGGTCATTTAGAGAGAATGGGTCAAAGTAGAATGACTTGGAGAGCGTATAAATCTGTAGGGGAAGGACGGCAGGGTAGGGGTCGTCCTCGAAAAGGTTGGAGTTAGGGGGTAAAGGAGATTTTGTGGACGAGGGGCTTGGACTTCCAGCAAGCATGTGGGAGCGTGTTAGATAGGAGTGAATGGAGATGAATGGTTTTTGGGACCTGACGAGCTGTTGGAGTGTGAGCACGGTAATATTTTGTGAAGGGATTCAGGGAAACCAGTTAATTGATTTAGTTGGACTTGAATCCTGGAAATGGGAAGTACAATGCCTGCACTTTAAAGGAGGGGTCTGGGATAGTGACAGTTGGGAGGGACTTATACTCAGCTGTCGTATCTGAGCGCCTCTGCAAAGACAGTGATTATGTGTGAGTGAGGTGAAAGTGTTGAACGATGATGAAAGTATTTTCTTTTTGGGGATTTTCTTTCTTTTTGGGTCACCCTGCCTCGGTGGGAGACGGCAGACTTGTAGAAAAAAAAAATTACAATTTATAGTAGTTCTTGTGATTTCATAGCTAATCTTTGTTCTGACACTAATATTAGGTACTCAAATAGTCACACACTGACAGGTGAACATTTTCACTTGTCTCAGTCACATACTATTGTCTACAAATATATACAGTAGACCCCCGAGTAACGGTCCGACCGAATAACGGTTATTTCATGTAAAGGTTGCTTTTTACGGTCAATATTTGTCTCGTGTAGCGGTCCTTAGCAGACCTGTCCGCCTGCCTGCGCTTGCGCGCCTCGCCCTGCAGGACGCCGCCTGTCTAGCGTTGTTTACACTTGAGTGAACAATACCCAGCGCGCTCTTTCAAACATTCACAATACATTTGTTGTGTTTATTGGTGGTTTAGTGATTGTCACTGAAATAAGTCACCATGGGTCCAAAGAAGCTTCCTAGTGGCACCCCTGTGGTAAAAAGAGTGAGGAACACCATCGAACTGAAGAAAGAGATTGTTGAAAAATATAAGTGGTGTTCGTGTGAGTGAGCTTGCCAGGATGTACGGAAAAAACATGTCTACTATCACCACTATCCTGGCAAAGAGAAAAGAAATTAAGGACGCTAATGTTGCAAAAGGGGTTGATATGTTAACGAAAAATAGATCAAAAACATTGGATGAGGTTGAGAAGTTGTTGGCGTTGTGGAACAATGAAAAACAGATAGCGGGTAATAGTATTTCCAAGGCGATAATTTGTGAAAAGGCAAGGAAGTTGCACGCAGATCTTGTCAAGACAATGCCTGGAACCAGTGCTGAGGCGAGTGATTTTAAAGCCAGCAAAGGCTGGTTTGAGAGGTTGAAGAAACGTAGTGGCATACACAGTGTTGTGAGGCATGGTGAGGCAGCCAGCTCAAACAAACGTGCAGCTGAAAAATTTGTGCAGGAATTCCAGGGGTTCGTAGACACTGAAAAATTTGAACCCCAACAAGTGTTTAATTGCGATGAAACAGGCCTGTTTTGGAAGAAAATGCCAAACAGGACCTTCATTACTCAGGAGGAAAAGGCACTGCCAGGACACAAGCCTATGAAAGACAGGCTAACTCTTATGCTTTGTGCCAATGCCAGTGGTGATTTCAAAGTGAAGCCTTTACTGGTGTATCTTGCAGAAAATCCCAGAGCCTTCAAGAAACACAATGTTAACAGGAATAAATTGTGTGTACATTGGAAGGCTAACACCAAAGCATGGGTCACTAAGGACTTTTTCGTGGAATGGTTGACTGGAGTGTTTGCCCCTAGTGTGAAGAAATACCTCCTGGAGAAGAAATTGGGACCTAAGTGCCTCCTGGTACTGGACAATGCTCCTGCTAATCCTCACAACTTGGAAGAGTATTTGTCTGATGAGTTCAGTTTCATCACAGTGAAGTTCTTGCCTCCTAACACCACTCCTCTCATCCAGCCCATGGACTAGCAGGTCATTGCAAACTTCAAGAAACTGTACACCAAAGCAGTGTTTCAGAAGTGCTTTGATGTGACCTCACACTGCATTGACCCTAAGAGAGTTCTGGAAAGATCACTTCAATATCGTCCATTGCATAGGCCTTATAGGTAAGGCTTGGGAGGGAGAGACTTCCAGGACTTTGAACTCTGCTTGGAGACCACTGTGGCCGGATTGTGTTGAAAAGTGGGATTTTGAAGGATTTGAGGCTGACCCTGTGCTTGTTGTGGAAGATATTGTGGCATTGGGGAACAGCCTGGGGTTGGAGGTGAGTGGTGAGGATGTGGAAGAGTTGGTGGAGGAGCACAGGGTAGAGCTAACAACTGAAGAGCTGCAAGAGCTGGAACTGGAACAGCATCAGACTAGAGCTGAGGTTATTGCTTCACAGGAGGAGGAAGAGGGAGTGAAGGAGGTGCCTTCTTCAGTGCTTAATGAGATGTGTACAAAGTGGAATGAGTTGCAGACATTTGTTGAAAAACACCACCCTGAGCAAGCTGAAATGAGCCATCTGTGCAACCAGTTCAGTCCCAGAGCCATGTTGCACTTCAGGAAAATTTTAAAGAGGCGCCAGAAACAGAGGACTCTGGACAGTTATTTTTCGAGGCAGTGTTCTAGTGACTCAAGCTAGTCCTAGTGGGATTAAAAGACAAAGAAGGGAAGTAACCCCAGAGAGGTACTTGTTACCTGAAGTCCTTTTGGTGGGGGATTCCCCTTCCAAACACTAACACCTCCCTCCTCCCTCCCTCCCTCCTCCCTATCTTCCAGATGCCAGCAACTATCTTCAATAAAGGTAAGTAAATTTTATTTTAAATGTTTAATTATAAATTTAATACATATTACATGTACTACTTTATATATATGTACTATTTATAATTGTTTTATGAATGTAAATTAATTTTTTGTGAATATTTTTGGATGTCTGGAACAGATTAATTATATTTATATTATTTCTTATGGGAAATAAGATTTCTAATTACGAAGTTCTCGTGTTGAGGTCTAGCTCCTGGAACGGATTAAGATCGTTAATCGAGGGACCACTGTACAAAGTATTTATAGGTCCCAGCAATGTTTTAGACATGCTGGAGTATATATAAAACTCCTTGAAGCATGGTGTAAGATGAGTGTCACTCCACTGCTAACACTGCAGCAGTTGAGTGACACTTGATGATCGAGCACTGCTCCAGGGAACTGTTACACATAAACATGTCTGTCTATCTGTTTGTGTCTGTATATCTGTCTCTTTCTATATATCTGTCTGTATGTATCTGTCTATCTGTCTGTATCTGTATCTGTCTGTATCTGTATCTGTCTGTATCTGTATCTGTTTGTATCTGTATCTGTATGTCTGTATCTGTCTATCTATCTGTCTGTATCTGTCTATCTATCTGTCTGTATCTGTCTATCTATCTGTCTGTATCTGTCTATCTGTCTGTATGTCTATCTGTGTGTGTCTAGCTCTGCATATCTCTCCTTCTGTCTGTCTGTGTCTATCTGTCTAGCTCTGTCTGCTTTTCTCTCTCTCTGTCTGTCTGCCTGTGTGTGTCTGTCTTCCTGTCTCTGTCTCAGAGAGCTGCTCATGAACCAACTGGTATTACCCACGATGCAGAGTCGTCACGTCTGATTCCCGATCAAGTGAAAATGCGTATTACTTGCCAGTCATGCTTATTATGCCTTATATCTACAAGCACAGTAGCACTTTGTCTTCATTTTTTGGGTTATCCTAGGTAATTTACACTATGTATAATTGTATTTATATGTACGTATCTAATTTACATTTTCCTGATGGGAACAAATTCGTTTGGTATCGGCACTCGAACAGCCTTCTGGAACGAATTAAGCTCGTAACCCAAGATACCACTGTACAGTGGACCCCCGAGTTTCGGCCATAATTCGTTCCAGAAGGCTGTTCATGTGCCATTACCGAACGAAAGTAGGTTAGTCCATTTCAGACCCCCAAAAATACATTTACAAAAGCACTTACAATAATACACTTACATAATTGTTCGAGTTTTGAGGTGATCGAAACTCGGGGGTCCACTGTATATATATATATGCCTGTAATTGCAAGATTAAGAGAGAAAGTTATTAAAAAGTGACAAGGGTGTTAAGCTGTGAGATTTTCACCCAGGCATCAATGACAAAGAAAGAGAAATGCAGTCCCCCCCCCATCGAGTTTTTTTTCTCTCTGACAACATTTGCTCAAGCTCTTAGATGTTCATGGCATTTACTTTTAAATTACTTGTCTTAAGAGTTTGTCTTATTTGTTATTTTACTCTTTTTTTTTCTACCTTAATATACATTAATTTCTTATTAAAGCAGATTGTCCTTGGTAAGCTTAACACAGTTTCTCTATAAAGTTATAAACTAGAATGAAAGCCTCTATCATCTAAACTCAATTTATTTTTTTATTTTTTAGGAATTATAAGATAATATGACATAATAGGTCTCTTGTGTTGTTTTTAGAATCTTATACAGTCTAACTTTTCTTTAAATATTTAACAATGTGCTGACATCATTATAAATTTATATTTTAATATAAAAAAGTGGTTTTTCATTAAACCTCTAACACAAACAAAAGAAAACTAAATAATTTTCCAATTACAAGATCTCATTCATATAAAATTACACATCAAACTAAACATTTTAATGGAATGAAAACCAAAAGTCATGCAAAAGTGTTAAAGATATGAAAGATAATGGAAATTAGTAGGTACCTGAAACTCGTCATAACCCATGGTGGTGCACTCCTCACACATAAGATGGCAGCACTCCACCTTCACTGTTGATTCATAGCCACGCGACTCTTGTACAATCTGCATCCGGCTCATTTTAAATGTTACTACAGATATCTGTATAATAATGAAAGCAAATTAACTTACAGTTAATCAGGAAAATAATACTTATAGGCAGTAGAGAGAAACAAATCATAGTTATAAAAGAGTAAAAACTTTAATCAAATGGAAAAAATTATGATTCTGTACTATACAGTAAAACCTCAATTTGACTGAAGGAAATATGGACAAAATCCACTGGGTCAACTGACTGAAAAACAAGGAACAAAGTGTGTGCATGTGTGTGTTGCATAATTATTGGTTATTATCATGATCATGGTAAAAACAAATCTTTACCTATCACACTTGCCATTACTGGCAGCCTGCTCCTCCTTATTAGTTAAATTGAGGGTTTACTGAAAAAATCCAGTCTCTAAACTCCTTGTTACTAGTACACACACACACACACAGAAGAGGCAGGGCCAGGAGCTGAGTTGCGACCCCTGCAACCACAATTAGGTGAGTACATATGTACACACACACATGTACATGCACATGTACACACACACACACACAATGTACACATACACACATGTACACAAAGTAACAGAGGTAAGGCAAGAGAGAGAAGGGTGGGTTGATTGCATTTTCCTGGACTGCAGGAAGGCCTTCGACACAGTTCCTCACATGAGATTAGTAAAGAAGTTGGAAGAACAAGCACGTATAACAGGAAGGGCACTGGAATGGATCAGGGAATACCTCACAGGGAGGCAACAACGGGTCATGGTGCGTGATGAGGTATCACAGTGGGCGCCTGTGACGAGAGGTGTACCGCAGGGGTCAGTCCTAGGACCAGTGTTATTCTTGGTATATGTAAATGACATGACGGACGGGATAGACTCAGAAGTGTCTCTGTTCGCAGATGATGTGAAATTAATGAGGAGAATCACATCGGAAGAGGACCAAGCAGGACTTCAAACAGACCTGGACAAGCTTGACATCTGGTCCCACCAAATGCAAAGTCATGAAGATCGGAGAAGGGCAAAGAAGACCGCTGACAGAGTACAGGCTAAGCGGACAAAGGCTACAAACCTCGGCAAAGGAGAAAGACCTTGGGGTGAGTATAACGCCAAGCACGTCTCCGGAGGCACACATCAACCAGATAACTGTGGCAGCATATGGGCGACTGGCAAACCTAAGATTAGCGTTCCGTTACCTTAACAAGGAATCGTTCAAGACACTGTACACCGTGTGTGTCAGGCCCATACTAGAATATGCAGCATCAGTCTGGAACCCACACCTGGTCAAGCACGTAAAGAAACTAGAGAAAGTGCAAAGGTTTGCGACAAGGTTAGTTCCACAACTCAGGGGTCTGTCCTATGAAGAAAGGTTGAGGGAAATAGGACTAACAACACTGGAGGAAAGAAGGGTCAGAGGAGACATGATAACGACATACAAAATACTGCGGGGAATTGACAAGGTAGACAGTGACAGGATGTTCCAGAGAGTGAACACAGAAACAAGGGGACAAAACTGGAAGCTGAAGACTCAGATGAGTCAAAGGGATGTTAGGAAGCATTTCTTCAGCCACAGAGTAGTCAGGAAGTGGAATAGTCTAGAGAAAGATATAGTGGAGGCAGGAACCATACATAGTTTTAAGACAAGGTATGATAAAGCTCATGGAGCAGGGAGAGCAGAGACCCAGTAGCGGACAGCGAAGAGGCGGGGCCAGGAGCCGAGTCTCGACCCCTTCAACCACAATTAGGTGAATTAGGTGAGTACACACACACACATGTACACACACACACACACACATGTACACACACACATGTACACACACATGTACACACACATGTACACACACACACAATGTACACACACACACAATGTACACACACACATGTACACACACACACATATGTACACACACACACATGTACACACACACACAAATACTGGAGTTACTCAGTCCTTATATTCTTAATTACTGCTAGTACACAGTACTGTACATTAAGTGACAGTTAAAGCAATACACCACCACCACATTACATTATTCTTTACTTGTCCCACCTCAAACTAATAAAAAAAAACTTGAACAAAATGCATTGAAATATTTATATCTTAATCTTCATGCTTTTTAAACACCATTCTTGCTTACTGTTTGAACATCATGGTACAAACTAACCTACATGGAAAAAACAGAGTATTTCTCCATACAAGTTCACTTGTGCCAGTGACCACTGTTTATCACACTTTTATGTTTAAAATTGAGTAACATTTTCAGAGGCAGAAAACTTTATTATTTATGTCTAGTATCAAGAAAATTTTACGAAGTCTCTCCATCTTTTTGATGGTTAAAAGATACGATAAAAATGCTGCAATTTTAATAAAAGACCTGAAGGACATTTTTTTTTGGGGGAGGAAGGCCAGGTTAGCCCATCTGGTTTATGTCATATCTGTGCCCCCCAGTAATGACCACTACATAAATACATAATTGTTTGCTGTGATCAGCATCAGCTAGTAGCTCCATAAAGCTCCAATCTCTGGTTTGTAACCAAAACACAGGTCCCCCCCCCTTCAGGACCCCAACACAAAGAAAATGTTTCTTTCAGGTATTCAACATGTGATAAGAGTATTCAGTAGTGGGTAGCCCAACTAAAAATCATTACCAGCACCAAAGGTATGTAGAAGGCAGATGTTGAATGGAGACAGAAACTAGGAGCTGGACAGTATAATTTGTACGTTAATTAACTGTTTGAATCCTGATTTTGGGAAAGGATGTAATAATAGAGAAAGTCGGCAGTGACAATGTTCTGCGGAGGCGAAAAAAAACAAAAACCTTCCTCTGCAAATATACCAACCATTCAGACATGCAAAGGCAAGCAATTGTGTAACAAAAAAAAAAAAAAAAAAAAAAGAAAGAAAAGAGGCCTTTTTCCCAGGCTTACACTGATGACCCACCAATGACAGGATAAGAGATAAGAGGTTGATCATATCCTGACTAATTGGAACTGTTACCCTATTCAGTTACAAAGGCAAAAAAACGAGAAACCAATAAATTTGCAGCTTTTCAAATTTGCATACAGTGGTCCCTTGAGTTATGATATTAATCCGTTCCAGAAAATATATCATACCTCAAAACTATCATAACTCAAACCCCAAAATACATGGTTTTATGGTAATTCATACCATGGCTGTGAAAATGAAACTTTTACTGTACTTTGCAGAGTCAGACAGTATAACTTGCAGGCAATGCATCTCTCTTCATCTGCCTCTCTCTTATTCACAATTACAACAGTCTTTATGTCTTTGCCTTTTTTCATTAGCTTAGATTCGTCAGCCACTTAATATTCTTTATTATTTCTTTTTGCTTGATAATAGTAGATATGGTTGTTTGCAGAAAGCCATAATCTTGTACCAATGAACAATTTCTTGCTGGATCTTCATAGAAATGGTGTGTTTACTGCACTCTTAGAGGGGCCATGATTATGTACGTGGTAATGCAAAGGATTGTATAATTAAACCACAAATGCAGTTATGAAGGGTAAATAATCCAGGGTTGATGTGCAAACATCCATAATAGTTACAAATTCTGTTATTGGCTAAGATCCTAGGGTGTCCCGTAGCTCAGTTGCTAGTGCACTCAGCTCGTCCATTAAGGTCCGTGGTTCAATTCCCGGTACAAATGGAAACATTAGGGCATGTTTCCTTAAGACACCTGCTCTCCCTGTTTACCTAGCAGTAAACAGGTACCTGGGTATTAGCTGACTGGTGTGGGTCGCATCCTGGGGACAAAATTAACCAAATTTGAACAAAATGCTCTGCATAACCAGGGTCTTTCTATATAGTATGTCACTGATGTCAGCCTGGTCTGTATACATTGTACATGTACTTGTAGAAATAAATATTATTATTATTCAATTCCTTTGCTGACTGGCTGCTAAGCTACCCTCACTCTTACTGGCTCAGATGCTGTCCGAGAGGCAAGGTACCACATTGCTGGTTGGCTAATGCCCACCTACACAAGAACTGCCCAAGAGGCAAGCTACCATATTTCTGGTTGGCTAAGACCTACTCATGCATGCTGACCTCAACAATACTATAACAACAATAATCATCTTACAAGTGCACGATACAACTATTACAGACCTGGTTGATATCATTGGCACACTACTGTAGTATATAGAAAGTCCCTGGTTACGCAGAGTATTTTGGGCAACTTAGGTTTATCTTGTTCCAGGATGAGACTCTAGTTTTGCAACTAAGAAGGTAAATTGTAATTCAAAATTATTTTAACTCCAGCCCATCGTAACCCCAGGGACCACTGAACTTTAATTACTCAACTTTCATTGCAGGGTCTCATGCTAATAGCTGCAATTATTAGTGGTGCCTACCTTGTTTTAGCTTGGTGTATGACCCCTAAACTGAAAGCCAACCATTAGATTTCAGTAGCAAATTTAAAGGTCTAGGAGCACCTAGAGATGCACCTCCCTCCCCTCACCTCATTGCTGTCAGCTATTACACTAGTGGAAATTAAATTTTAACATGGATGTCCATCAATGACAAACAGACAAAACCAACATTGAAAAAGTGAGGAAGGTTATTCGCGAATATTGTTGCCAGAGTATCCAGGACATTACAAGTGTTGTGGTAATTTCTTAATTGACTGTACCAAAGCATATTGGCTGAAAATTTGAACACGAGGTGAGCGACTGTAAAATCCATGGCCCACTTGCTGACTCAAGACCAGAAAAACCCATTGTTTTCTGGCCAAGAACAACATGGCAGTCATCCCTCTCCCCTACTCAACAGATTAAGCCCCCTCTGACTTCTTTCACTTCACAAAATTAAAAATGACCCTCAAGGGGGCAGCAGAGGGAGAGAGAATAAGAGAAAGAGAGAGAATAAGAGAAAGAGAGAATAAGAGAAAGAGAATAAGAGAGAGAGAGAATAAGATAGAGAGAATAAGATAGAGAGAATAAGAGAGAGAATAATAAGAGAGAGAATAATAGAAAGAGAGAATGAAAGAGAATAATAGAAAGAGAGAATAGAGAGAATAAGAGAAAGAGAGAATAAGAGAAAGAGAGAGAATAAGAGAAAGAGAGAGAATAAGAGAAAGAGAGAATAAGAGAAAGAGAGAATAAGAGAAAGAGAGAATAAGAGAAAGAGAGAATAAGAGAAAGAGAGAATAAGAGAAAGAGAGAATAAAAGAAAGAGAGAATAAGAGAAAGAGAGAATAAAAGAAAGAATGAAAGAAAGAGAGAATAAAAGAAAGAGAGAATAAGAGAAAGAAAGATAATAAGAGAAAAAAAGAGAATAAGATAAAGAAAGAGAATAAGAGAAAGAAAGAGAATAAGAGAAAGAAAGAGAACAAGAGAAAAAAAGAGAATAAGAGAAAGAGATAATAAGAGAGAGAGAATAAGAGAAAGAAAGAGAATAAGAGAAAGAAAGAGAATAAGAGAAAGAAAGAGAATAAGAGAAAGAAAGAGAATAAGAGAAAGAAAGAGAATAAGAGAAAGAAAGAGAATAAGAGAAAGAAAGAGAATAAGAGAAAGAAAGAGAATAAGAGAAAGAAAGAGAATAAGAGAAAGAAAGAGAATAAGAGAAAGAAAGAGAATAAGAGAAGAAAGAGAATAAGAGAAAGAAAGAGAATAAGAGAAAGAAAGAGAATAAGAGAAAGAAAGAGAATAAAGAGAAAGAAAAGAGAATAAGAGAAGAAAGAAAAGAGAAAGAAAGAGAATAAGAGAGAGAGAATAAGAGAGAATAAGAGAGAGAGAATAAGAGAAAGAATAAGAGAGAGAGAGAATAAGAGAGAATAAGAGAGAGAGAGAATAAGAGAGAATAAGAGAGAGAATAAGATAGAGAATAAGAGAGAGAATAAGAGAGAGAATAAGAGAGAATAAGAGAGACTAAGAGAAAGAGAGAATAAGAGAAAGAGAGAATAAGTGAAAGAGAGAATAAGAGAGAAGAAGAGAGAGAGAGAGAGAGAGAGAGAGAGAGAGGGAGGGAGAACCATGGTAATAACCCATGAAGGAAACAGAATATTGAGAATCTTTATCAGGTACCAACGATGGAAGAGAACGAACCAGAAGCTGTTACTTTTGGTCATCATAAGAGACAAACGATGATACCAGCAATCATATGTGCTGGATAAAAAACCACGTCAAGCACAGCAGTCTTAAAACGGCAACTACGTGTGAAAGACAGGAAAATTCCAAACCACTAAACATGCAAAGGAATCTTTTAAGTCAATGCCCAGCATTGTATTCAGGGACCAATGAAGCTGCCATCAATTTTGTGTGCATTAGTTGAAAACCAGGTAACAGTCAGAAAAGAAAAACTGAATATGAAAATTCAGGTTAGAAATGTATGAACATGCAGAGGAGTCTTATGTCAGAATGAATACCAACCCAGCACAACACAACTGTACTGTGTGTGCTAGAGATGCAATGAAATCAATACTGAATGTGAAGTGCAAAAGGAAAGGAAGAATTGAAAGACTGAAATGCTAATGTATTGAGAGAATCAGAAACTAAAAAACGATAAACAGAACATAGTACATACCAATATGGATGACAGTGGCAACTCAGCAATGAAATTACTGGCAGACTGCTACAAACGCCTGTGAAAAACACGATTGGGAACGATGATAGGAAACCCCAATCTGAAGAGGACTTGAAACTATGAGTACACAAAGCAGATGCATCAGAACACAATTGGAAATTGACAAGCAAGAAGAGAATACAAGTTCAAAAGTGGAAAAGGAAATTTCCTGGAAGTAAAGGAGAAGAGCAGATGCTGAGCACAGGGGTTCCCAACGTCAGTGAGAAATAAGAGAAAGGAAGAAATGGAAAACAAAGAGCAGACAGAAGATGAAGATTCAAAGGATTGGAAAGGAAAGGACAGTAACAAAAATGCTGTGACTTGCATCTATGAGAACTGTATCCAGATCTTCCAACAAGAAAACAATAATTTTTATGGTTTATTTTCTATACGTGTATGATCCTTGCATTATTCACAAATGCATTCATTTAGTTTTTTATTCTTACTGTCAAGCTGTTTATATAAACAGACATTCTCAGAGCAAGCACCAAACCTTACAGCACTTTGCTGGTGATATTACCTTACAAAGTTCTTATATCTTCTAACACTGTGTGCATTTTCCTTTCAAACACAAACTCTTGCATACAATGTAATAGTTTGCCTTTTACTTCTCATATGTTTGGCAGCTTCTGGAGTAGCCTCATGAATTCTGCTGAAAGCTCTCTTGAAATTTAAATTAATGCAATTTGCTAATCCATTTCTTTCTTCAATAATTTTTGAGTGTCTTAGTGGTCTAATAGGTTTAATATATAATTGCACCTTGACCTACAACTTTCTGATTTATAATCCACTAGCTACTCAATGCACCAAGGTCCTGCAGTAGTTTTCTAAGTTGACTGCTACCCTGCTTTCCCTCCACAACAGATTTATACACCCTCCAAGTCATCCTATTTTGCTTCAACCTCTCTAGATGACCAAGCCACCTCAACAACCCCTCCTCAGCCCTCTGGATAATATTTTTAGTAACTCCACACCTCCACCTAATCTCTAAACTACGAATTATCTGCACAATGTTTACACCAGACACTGCCCTCAGACATGACATCTCCACTGCCTCCAGCTTCCTCCTCGCTGCAACATCAATGGCAGCAAGCTGCAAGTGATATCTTATGCCTTGCCTCAGAGAATTTCCCCACCTATCTGTTGTTGTCTTGCAACAGTGCATAGCTCCTGATGACGCACGAGAGTGCAAAGGATCTAGAGCTAAAGATTTCCATCCCCACGTGGCTTGTTGTGCATTGTTAAGATCGCCTGTTTGTGATTGTATTGCAACACTACAATTTGTATATGCTTTGTATTTGTATAACTTACTTTCTTTCTTTCAACACGTCAGCCGTTTCCCACTGAGGCAGGGTGGCCCAAAAGAAAAAACGAAAGTTTCTCCTTTTACATTTAGTAATATATACAGGAGAAGGGGTTACTAGCCCCTTGCTCCCAGCATTTTAGTTGCCTCTTACGACACGCATGGCTTACGGAGGAAGAATTCTATTCCACTTCCCCATGGATATAAAAAGAAATAAGAACAAGAACTAGTAAAAAATTAGAAGAAAACCCAGAGGGGTGAGTATATATATGCTTGTACATGAATGTGTAGTGTGATCTAAGTGTAAGTAGCAAGATGTACCTGAAATCTTGCATGTTTATGAGACAGAAAAAAGACACCAGCAATCCTACCATCATGTAAAACAAATACAGGCTTTCGTTTTACACTCATTTGGCAGGACGGTAGTACCTCCCTGGACAGTCCCTGGTGGATGAAACGTCTTCTAAGTAAATGTTATAAAACTAATATTGTGTCTTATTCTCATACTTGTCAGTACATTTACCAGTGACATATATTATTTAGTATTAAGACCATAACTCTAGTGAACCTGTAAGGACAACTGTTAATAGTTCCAAGAATGATTACCCCTCACAGTTCAGTCTTACACCAGGCATCCTAAATTGGAAAGGAGATATTACAAGACTAATACCTATTAGGAAACATGCAGGGAAGTAAAGGCAAGTGTGTTATGAATGTAAGTACAGAAAAAAGTTGATAAGATTTACCAGTCATCTTTCATCTTCAAGAGACGCACCAGAGCGCAAAATACTGAACAGGCTTCAGTTTTGCATTTATATGATAAAAGTGATAGTACCTTCCTAGGTGGTTGGTGTCTACCAACCTACCTGGAGACTACCTACCAGGAAAGTGTTCTAAGGGTCAATGCCCTCATGACCCAGTCCCAGACCAGGCCACCTGGTGGACAGCATGATCATAATTTAAAAAATTATCTTGGGACCAAAACTTTACCAGCCATACTTAAACTAACAATGATTACATACTATTTATTATTACATTCTTGGGGAGCACTAAACAATAAAGATTACAGCAATCTGTAAAAGTGGGACTCCAGCAGAAATCAATAACTACAGGTATTAGCTAATTTCTATAATTTCTGAATTTCTGTAAATTCACTTTTAATTAATACAGAAATATTATAAATGGTCAGTGTTATATTGTAATGTGTGGTCTCAAGTGCAGGATAAAATATAAATTCACAAGTTAAGACAAATGGATAAATATCCTCTAATGCTATGCAAGCATAAAAACTTGTCCAGTACTGAGTTACAGAACAGCAATGGTACATATTAAAAGTACAAAATATACAACCATTAAATCTATGGACGTCATCTGAAGCTTAACTTATTACAGAAATGCACCTAAGTTTTCTAATGCATTACCTACAAAATAAAACAGAGTCAATTATTCAAAGTTTCCTCACTTACTGAATCTTTTCTTCTGAAGGAACTGGTGACATCAGATATTTCACTAGGAGTTGGTTCTTCAAACACTTCTGATGCCAGCTCTACAGATGATGGAGGAGGTTTGTTTTCTACACGAAAAAGAGCGTCCATTTCCCCTAGACCGCTGTCCGTACGTTCTGAGTCTATGTTGACCAAGATGAAGTTGTCGCTGTCAGAACTCAGGTCACTACGAACTGAAACAGTGTCACTCATGTCTTCTGGACTAGTTTTCACTGCTGACTCAAGGGTGGACATTAAATTGGTAAAACCACTAGTAAGGCCTTTACGTACAGAAGTGAAGCCTGCATTAAGATTACCTTGAAGATTTAATTGCATCATTGGGCCGTTGATATGGGAAACGCTAGTGTCGAGGATCTGGCTGCTTCGTAAACTATGGGGCAGGTTGGTCAAGCTACTTGACAGTTGTCTGTTAGCGGTATGTTTTACAGCAGCAGATGGGGATTGTTGCTTACCTGTGTTGACCGGAGAGTCTTGACTAACCAGAGGTTGACTAATGTTGCCATTAGCAGTGTTTGATGGCTGCCTGGTGATGGAGGTAGATATTGGCACTGTTTGTGGCGAAATTAGCTGGTCGACACTGTAAGACTTTGTGATGTCGCTGGCAATGGAGCAAGCATCCATTTCATTTGCCTTCTGGACTATACTGTGTTCAGAAGCAGAGTTTCTTATTTCACAACTTGGAGAACCTAAATCGTGGAGATCCGCCGTGGATGACGAATCAGGAAGAAAACTCTCCATGTCTCCAGCAATAAAATCTTTACTGGGATGTGGAGGTGGCATCAATAATGACACATCCACCTGAGGCACCACAGCAGAGATCACTAAAGTGTCCCCCAGGTTGTCCTGAGTTAAGGCTACACCTGCCATATTAGGATGAGTCAAAATGTTGAGTGTATCACGAGTCAGGTAAGATGTGAGCTCTGTGATAACATCTAACTGTCGCATAAGGAACAGGTACTGGTAATGATTAAGCTGGGCACTGACTAGACTTGGCGTGTGAGCAAGCATGTGTGTGGCAGCTTCTGGTCGGCTACCATCTCCCTTGTTTCCCAGACCACTGGCGGGCTCTCTTACATCTTCCCCACTACTGTCTCGATTGGAATCATCACCATAAAAGTTTTTTAACAAATGCCTATGAGGTCTTAAGTCTTTTTCTTCACATGACCCTACACTTGATTTCCTTGAATCAACAGAAAGACTAGATTTTGGTTTGATGTAGATCCAGAGAGACAAAGGGAAAGCATCCACAAAAGGAACAGGCCTGTTGCGTGCTACTGGTACCCCAAAAAAATCCACCCAGATTGGTTCACAATGTATGAAGAGGATGTCTCTTGCCTGCATCCAGAGTGCATCACGCTTCATGCTAGAGATGGCTTCATACAGAGAGTTTTCTATCACAGGAGCACTTCTTACATTATCTTCACCTGCAATAAAGAAAAACTATTGAAAGACTAAATAAATCTACTACATATTATCATATGACAGGTGTTACAAAATTACATGATATCTATTAGTAATAGACATCTCCAGTGAACACTAGAAAGGATAGCCCTTCTAGCATCCAGCCTGTTACTGAGCTTTTGCAACAAAGTCAGTATCCTGGTTCAGTTATCCAATATATTCAATAGTTTCCAAGATGATTACAACTGATAGGGTACTAACCAAAGAATAATATTTAATAGATTTATTAACAAAGAGTCTAGGGTATGGTAAATCAATATACATATAATTACTGAAGATATTAATTAAGATATATCAATTAGGAGGTTAGCTCCTACACTTCTCTCATATACAATAAGACTGTGCTGAAGGCACATAGTATATCTAAATGACTCTGTAGTACCATCAGGTACAATGTCAGCAATTACAATAATGCAGATATATACAAATATGTATAGATGTGTGTATGAGTGTGCTCCAGGTAACTAAGACTACTCAACCAGTGTCCGACTGAACAACTTCTCATAAGCTAGCTTCTCTAACAAACTGACAATCAGAACAGCTTGATTGAACAGTAAAATAACCAATTCGAAGAACAGCAATATAACAAGCAACGGCAACACAGTGTCAGGAACAAGGAGATATAAAATCGACCCTAGCTGGGGACCATCAGTAGATCCTCCAAAATAAGTCACAAAACTCCCTTATTACTGAATCTAGGTTCAGCATAAAAATCCCAGACTGTGACGGTGCACAGATGCCTTAGCGAATTAGGTCAAGAGCTATAGCTAGAGACCTGAGTTATCTCAGAGTGTCAATGTGACACACAACCCAGTAAAACGTCAAAAATCACTGTCTAGACTATTCTCTGTGAACAGAGTTACACAGAGTCCTGAGAAGTATGTGTCGTCTCACCACCGAACACATACTCTACCACACAGAGTCTAAAGGACGAGAAAACAAGCAGAGACAGGAGCGAGGTGTTGACTCAACGATGGTCAGAAGTGTAGAGAGAGAGAGAGGAAGGAGAAGCAGTCTCCCACCTCAGGTATGGTCAGGCCACCGACTGACTCCCAGCAACTAGAGCCGGCAGTATAATAAGCGAAGTGTCGTAAGCGGTAGTTTGCTAACTCCCGGGCAGCTACAACACACTTGAGCACAATAGTGTAACATCCTACCTACTAAAATAGCTAATTCAAATAATAATATATAGCAAGATATTAACGAAGGTACCTAGGGATTGGCAGAGAGCATGTATAGTTCCTTTATATAAAGGGAAGGGGGATAAAAGAGAGTGTAAAAATTATAGGGGAACAAGTTTACTGAGTATACCAGGTAAAGTGTATGGCAGGGTTATTATTGAAAGAATTAGAGGTAAGACAGAGAGTATGATTGCAGATGAGCAAGGAGGCTTTAGAGTGGGTAGGGGATGTGTAGATCAAGTGTTTACAGTGAAGCATATATGTGAACAGTATTTAGATAAAGGTAGAGAAGTTTTCATTGCATTTATGGATTTAGAAAAGGCATATGATAGAGTGGATAGGGGAGCAATGTGGCAAATGTTGCAAGTGTATGGAATAGGTAGTAAGTTACTGAAGGCTGTAAAGAGTTTTTAAGAGGATAGTGAGGCTCAGGTTAGGGTGTGTAGGAGAGAGGGAGATTACTTCCCAGTAAAAGTAGGTCTTAGACAGGGATGTGTAATGTCACCATGGTTGTTTAATATATTTATAGATGGGGTTGTAAAAGAAGTAAATGCTAGGGTGTTGGGGAGAGGGGTGATTAAATTATAGAGAATTAAATGCAAAATGGGAGTTGACACAGTTACTTTTGCTGATGATACTGTGCTTATGGAGATTCTAAAGAAAAGTTGCAAAGGTTAGTGGACGAGTTTGGGAGAGTGTGTAAAGGTAGAAAGTTAAAAGTGAACATAGATAAGAGTAAGGTGATGAGGGTATCAAACGATTTAAATAAAGAAAAATTGGATATCACATTGGAGAGAGGGATTATGGAAGAAGTAAATGTTTTCAGATATTTGGGAGTTGACGTGTCAGCGGATGGGTTTATGAAGGATGAGGTTAACCATAGAATTGCTGAAGGAAAAAAGGTGAGTGGTGCGTTGAGGTATCTGTGGAGACAAAAAAACATTATCCATGGAGGCAAAGAAGGGAATGTACGAAAGTATAGTGGTACCAACACACTTATATGGGTGTGAAGCATGAGTTGCAAATGCTGCAGCGAGGAGGAGGCTGGAGGCAGTGGAGATGTCCTGTCTAAGGGCAATGTGTGGTGTAAATATTATGCAGAAAATTCGGAATGTGGAAATTAGGAGAAGGTGTGGAGTTACTAAAAGTATTTGTCAGATTGCTGAAGAGGGGTTGTTGAGGTGGTTTGCTCATTTAGAGAGAATGGATCAAAGTAGAATGACTTGGAGAGCGTATAAATCTGTAGGGGAAGGAAGGCGGGGTAGGGGTCGTCCTAGAAAAGGTTGGAGGGAATAGGTAAAGGAGGTTTTGTGGGCGAGGGGCTTGGACTTCCAGCAAGCATGTGTGAGCGTGTTAGATAGGAGTGAATGGAGACAAATGGTTTTTGGGACATGACGATCTGTTGGAGTGTGAGCAGGGTAACATTTTGTGAAGGGATTCAGGGAAACCATTTAATTAATTTAGTTGGACTTGAGTCCTGGAAATGGGAAGTACAATGCCTGCACTTTAAAGGAAGGGTCTGGGATAGTGACAGCTGGGAGGGACTATTCTCAGCTGTCGTAACTGAGCTCCTCTGCAAAGACAGTGATTATGTATGATTGTGGTGAAAGTGTTGAATGATGAAAGTATTTTCTTTTTGGGGATTTTCTTTCTTTTTGGGTCACCCTGCCTCGGTGGGAGACGGCAGACTTGTTGGGAAAAAAAAAAAAAAAAAAAAATAACGATTTAGCTATTATCGAAAATATCAGCAATATAAAATTATAAGAAAAGGAAATAGATATAATAAATCACATATATACATTGGGGCCCATTCTGGGGTCGCAATAACAGGTAACAAAATTCATGAGAAACACTATACAGAATATTTAACAGGTGACGAATAATTATTTCTAAAACTTATATCTATCAATTCCATTATCAACAAGCTAAAAACAATTTAACCCTTTCAGGGTCCATGGCCCCTCTCCAAAACTCATTCTCAGGGTCAATGAATTTAAAAAAAAAAAAAAAAAAAAAAAAAAAAAAAAAAATCTTATGAAATGATAGTTTTTTTTTTCTAAATCTAATAGGCTAAAAAATACATTTTTGCAATCAGTACTTACTGAGATATAGAGAATTGAAGTTGACCAAAATTGAACCACTGACGGCAACATCGCTGACTTCCGGTTGGCCGGTAATCGGTTTTTTTATTTCTTGAAGTTGTTTTCTGATCGATTTTAATTTTTTTTTTCCAAATAACTTTTATGGCCTGCGAGACCAATATAAGTGCTGTTTTTCAAATATTCACTCGCTAATTATTACACAATAATGACAAAGTTTGTTATCACTATTTTGTTTACACAACGTATTTACAAATATTTACAATAACAAATAATGTTTATTTTTATTGTTTAATCATATATATACATATATAATAATAATAATAATAATAATATAATAATAATATTTTTATTTGGACATGATACAAAGGATTACATTTGGTTATAGAGATTACATGAGGTGTACATGCCAAAAGCCCCTAGTATGCAGGGCATTTTGGGCAGACTTAAAATTAACTTAAAACTAAATTGTAATAATTTTTGTAGATAGTATACAATGAGTAAAGGTGAGTATTTAAGCTATGAAATTTGAACATAGTTTAGACATGACATTTTTTAAACAGTTTTGTACTTTTGTCTTCATTATAAAATTAATTAAATCAGATTAAACAAATTAAAGCAATAATAATTATAAAATAATAAAAAGTTATGGTTGATAATTTATAAAATAAGTAAAGTTGCATATCTAAGTTATAAAGTTTGAATATAAGTTGAACATATCAATTAATTGTAGCAATTTATTGTAGCAATGCAACTAATTGAGTGAGATAACAATTTAAAACAATTAATTGCATTGCAGTTAGTTTACGTGGTCATTATAATGTAAGTGTTGTGGGAATAATTAGCTAAGTATGTATTATTGTTAAACACTATTCATCAGTTCTCACCAAACTAATAAAAAAAGCCAAACAATTGTACTACTCCAGCAGATTCACTGAAACAAGAGGAGATATAAAAAAGACCTGGAAAACACTCTCACAGATTATGGGCACCCACAAACAGAAAAAAAATAGGGATATTGTCCTAACTAAACCAAACGAAACACCACTACAGCCTATTGATACAGTAAACAAGATAAATGACTTCTTCTCAACTATAGGATCAAATCTTGCCAGTAAAATTCCAGATACCAATGCCCGAGCAAGTGATTACCTAGATGGGAATTTCCCATCCTCCTTATATCTTGCACCTACAGAACCCACTGAAGTCTCCATGATAATCAAGTCACTTAAAAATAAATCAGGACATCTGTCTCAAGTTCCACCCTTAATATACAAACGAGCTGCTCATGTCCTTTCATATCCTATTTCTTTACTTTTTAACAAATCATTAGAATCTAGCACCTTCCCAACACTACTCAAAACAGCAAGGGTTACACCAATACACAAAGGTGGTGACCCTACAGACGTAAATAACTATAGGCCTTTATCAAATCTACCATTGTTATCCAAAATATTCGAGAAACTTGTGCACAAGAGATTATACTCGTTTATAACGACACAAAGCATACTCAACCCCTGCCAATTTGGCTTCAGGAAAAATAAAAGCACTAACGATGCAATAGTAAAATGATAGACCTGCTTTACACGCACTTGAAAATAAGGAATATCCACTAGGACTTTTTATTGACTTAAGGAAAGCTTTTGACACAGTAAACCACGGCATCCTACTCCACAAACTTGACCACTATGGAATAAGAGGTCATGCACTAGCATACCTCAAATCCTACCTCACTAATAGGTACCAGTATGTCACTATTAAAGACACATCCTCCACGACACTACCACTAGACACCGGCGTACCGCAGGGAAGTGTCCTTGGTCCCCTCTTCCTCTTATACATCAATGATCTTCCCAATGTATCACAACACCTGAAACCAATACTCTTGCTGACGACACAACTTATGTCATCTCCCACCAAACCTTGCCACGCTTAATACCATTGTTAACGCGATTAATAAAAATATCAACATGGATGACAGCCAATAAACTTACACTCAACACTGATAAGACCTTCTATATTATGTTTGGCAACAGAACAGATGATCCACAATTAAACATTAAGATCAACTCTACACCTATTGCTAGACATAACGAGGGCAAGTTCCTGGGCCTTCACCTTGACAGCAGCCTGAAATTCAGCACCCATATCCAACACATAACAAAGAAAGTGTCCAAAACTGTGGGGATCCTCTCTAAGATACGGTATTATGTACCACAATCAGCCCTACTCACACTATACTACTCACTCATCTATCCCTACCTCACATATGCCATTTGTGCATGGGGATCAACAGCAATTACCCACCTAAAGCCAATAATAACCCAACAAAAAGCCGCAGTAAGAATTATCACACAATCCAACGCTAGGCAGCACACCCCCCCACTCTTCAAAGACCTAAACCTACTCACTGTCCAGAACATCCATACTTACTACTCTGCTATCTACATTTATAGAACCATTAATTCCAACTTTAACCCTGAGCTAAAACACTTTCTTGACAGTTGTGACAGGACCCATAGACATAATACCAGACATAAACATCTCTTTGACATTCCCGTGTCCGACTAAATCTATACAAAAATTCAATGCGCATAAAAGGGCCTACAATCTGGAACTCCCTGCCTGAAAACTCTAGAACTGCAGACACAACCTCCATTTTCAAAAGCACCGTTAAAAAACATCTTATCTCACTTACGCACCCAACCGGTAGTTAACCATACGAAAACTACTTTATCTTGCACATATCCACAGCAAAATACACTTATTGATATCTGTGATTCTCCTTAATTTGCACATTACTAACCACAGCAAAATACACTTATTGATATCTGTGATTCCCCTTAATTTGCACAGTTCTAACCAAAATTCTAATACAACTATTGCTTCATAATACTTAAGCTAGTCATAAGTTTGCCTAAGATACTCCAATATAGAAACTATATTATGCCAATATATCACCTTTATCATTAATATATAAACTAATTGCTAACTTCTTATACTAATTGTTAAATTCTCAATGTTTAAATTCCAGTACCTAAATTTTGTAAACCTAACCTAACCTTACAATCTGTATATTCATTGTATAGCTATTGAGTAAGACCTATCATAAGACTGCCTGAAAAGCCTAGGCATACCTAGGCATATTATTGGCCATCTTGTAATATCAACTTTAATGTATAACTATAAGTACCCCCCACCTTGTATTACATGAAATAAAGAATTTGAATTTTGAATACCACTGTAGCAATCACAAAGCACAAACAACTTTATACCAAAGCGTTTCCTCTTGCTTGGTATATACTGCTTGAATGACAATCTACCTTTGAACAGAATCAGTGACTCATCAATAACAAGCTTCCTGAAGGGATAAAAATACATATTGAACTTCTCTTTCAGATACAGAAACACATTCCTAATCTTATATAACCTGTCGGATCTGTCAGGCCTGGTTTTGTCCGAAAATGCAACATGCGTAGAAGTAGCACAAATCGATTCACTGGTATAATATCACTGAAAGCTGGTGTTGCAATCAATCTGTCTGTTGACCAATATGATTTGATACGGTGTTTATAAACATGCGGCATAAGCATTATTGTGGCAAAGAAAAGATACATCTCTGCCAAAGTTGTCTCCTTCCACTGGTGTAGACGTGATTTTGGTGAAAGAATCGTGTTTGCCATGGTGTAACCGAAGTATCTGTTGCTTTCTCTGATAATAATGTCTATCAGGGGTTCGTCAAAGAATAACTGGAAACATTCCAGTTCAGTGGCATTGTTCCCAAGTGGACAAGATGGGCGTAATCCACTGTGACTTTCATCAAACTGATGGGGATTGGGAATAAAATTGTCAGCTTCCTGCCAATCCCAGGTGCGGTCTGCTGGTGGGTACTGGATATTTACAGGTGGTTGTGGGGGTTGTGGAAGTGGAGGTTGTGGTTGTGGGGGTTGGTGGGTGGGTGAGGGTTGCCTTTGTTGTAACTGAGCTGAGTCAGCGGCGTGGGTGCCAGCATGGTCCACTGCTGGTGCCTCGCACGCCGCACCACCACTACCAGTTGCATGCACATTTCTCATACCAATTGCAACGCTATCATCATCATTTTCACTATCACTTCCTGTTGTACGCCCACGGGATGTACTCTGAGATGTACTCCTAACCCTTGGAAGAGCATATGGCACACTACCAGAGCGCATATACCGTCGTATATACTGACGCTTCACTGGTGAATATTCCTCTTCACTCGCGCTACTGGAACTATTTCGAAGGGCTTGGAGTTCATAGTCACTATCAGTATCATCACCATTGCTCACATCTGAGTCTGGGACATTAGAAAATAGGAGTTTCCGCCTTCATTCTGGTACAACTGGCCGTGAACAAGACGCCACAGCACCAGAGGTGGACGGCTGTGGGTCGTCTGGGTTTTCCTCACTTATATCGGTATTATGGTCACTAGTTTCGGTCACAACCGCCTCAAAACCTTGAAAGTCACCTTCACTAACACCCCCATCACTGTTAGAACTGTCACTGATGAATAAAAGTGTCCCAATTCGCCAGGAGTAAGGTGTTTCTTGCTGCGAGGCATGGTGGAGAAGGTGTACTGAAATGGTGTTCCCACAATGCACCACTGGGTGCCCGATTTTTTCCTACTTGCACACTGACCACGCAGACCCATTCTCTCATCCCTAGGCCTACCAGCTGTTTCCCGCTTAATTTGAAGCCGCTAGAATTTACGTGTACTAGTACGGCACCAACCCCTGCTCGTAAAACGTACTAGTACGGCACCGACCCCGAAAGGGTTAAGTGCCAAGTTAAAAATTATTAAACTCAGTGAACTGACTTTTTTGGGTTATCCTAGGTTGTCTACGCATATTCTGCTATGAATGATAATCTATGTAACTGTATTTGTGTATACCTGAATAAACTTACTAACAAGGTACAGTCATACCTCGGTTAATGATATTAATCCGTCAGAGAGGGCATATCTTTAGCCGAAACAATCGTTACCCGAATCAATTTTCCCCATAAGAAATAATGGAAATAAATTTAATCCGTCCAAGACTTCCAAAAGTAGTTAAATAAAATATTTTTTATAACTTTTTGACATTAAATAATACACAATTTAATGAACAATAAATAAATACACATGTAAATATTGTACAATAACATGTCACTTACATTTATTGAAGAGTTGTTGATGTGTGGAGGACGGGAGGAGGGGAGAAGGTGGAGTAGTATGCTAGTGTTTGGAAGGGGAATCCCCTTCCATTAACACTGCAGGTACCAAGTTCTTTTCTGGGGTTACTTCCCTTTTCTTTGAATGCCACTAGGACCAGCTTGAGAGTCACTGGACCTCTTTCTAACAATAAATCTGTCCAGGGAGCTCTGTGTCTGGTGATTCTTTAACACATCCCTGAAATGGCACACCACTGTGTCATTGTACAGGTTGCCAGCACGGCCTGCAACAGCATGGTTAGGGTGATATTCATCCATAAAGCCTTGCACATCACTCCATTTGGCACAGATCTCTTTAATCCTTGAAGAAGGCACCTTCTTCCATCTCTGTTCCACCTCCTCCTCCTCCTCTGAACCATTGTCCTGACCTCTGGTCTCTTGTTCCAGTTGCTGTTGAAGCTCTTGCAGATCTTCAGTGGTTAGCTCTTCCTTGTGCTCCTCCACCAACTGTTCCACATCCTCACCACTCACCTCTAACCCCATAGACTTGCCCAATTCCACAATTTCTTCCACAACAGGCTCAGGCTCAGGCTCAGGCTCAGGCTCAGGCTCAGGCTCAGGCTCAGGGTTCTGTGGCTCAGCCCCAAAACCTTCAAAATCCCTCTCTAGGACACAGTCTGGCCACAATTTTCTCCAGGCAGAGTTCAAAGTCCTGGTAGTCACTCCCTCCCAAGCCTTACCTCTAAGGTTTACACAATGCAGCATATGGAAATGGTTTTTCCAAAAGTCTCTTAGGGTTATATTCATGTCTGTGGTCACATCAAAGCACTTTTGAAACATTGCTTTGGTGTAGAGTTTTTTAAAGTTGGAAATGACCTGCTGGTCCATGGGCTGGAGGAGAGGAGTGGTATTAGGGGGAAAGAACTTCACTTTGATGAATTTAAACTCCTCCACAATTTTCTCTACCATGTTTGGAGGATGACAAGGAGCATTGTCCATTATCAGGAGGCACTTAAGTGGCAAATTATTGTCCAATAGATATTTCTTCACACTGGGGCCAAACACGCCATTGAACCACTCTAAGAAAATGTCCTTTGTGACCCATGCCTTTCTGTTAGATTTCCACATCACACACAAGTTAGACTTGCTGACACCGCATCTGCCAAACACTCAAGGATTTTCAAAAAGATACACCAGTAAAGGCTTCACTTTGCAATCACCACTGGCCTTAGCACAAAGCATCAAAGTTAGCCTGTCTTTCATAGGCTTATGTCCTGGCTGTGCCTTTTCTTCCTGAGTAATGAAGGTCCTGTTGGGCATTTTCTTCCAAAACAGGCCTGTTTCATCACAATTAAATACTTGTTGGGGGAGGAATTGTTCAGCCTCTATGTACTCCTGGAATTCAGGCACATATTTTTCAGCCGCAATTTTGTCGGAACTGGCTGCCTCACCATGCCTCACAACACTATGTATGCCACTTCGATTCTTAAATTTGTGAAACCAACCTCTGCTGGCTTTAAATTCGCTCACTTCAGCACTCGTTGCAGGCATTTTCTTAACGAGATCATCATGCAACTGCCTTGCTTTTTCACATATTATTGCTATTGCCTCCGAAACAGTATCTCCTGCTAACTGTTTCTCGTTGATCCACACCAACAACAACCTTTCCACATCTTCCCGCACTTGTGGTCTCTGTTTTGTGAACACAGATGAACCTTTTGCAACAACAGCTTCCTTGATTTTACTTGTATTTTTCTTGGCCACAATGGTAGCGATGGTAGAATAGGCTTTACCATACAGCCTGGCCAGCTCAGTGATACGCACTCCACTTTCATATTTTTCTATTATCTCCTCCTTCAGTTCTATCGTATTTCTGTTCCTCTTTGCCACAGGCTTACCACTAGAAGCTTTCCTGGACCCATGATAGCTTATTTAGCAGTTGCAAGCACTAAAAACAGTGGAATAATGACAATATACTGGTATGAATGCGTGGGTGTGGGTGGGTGGTCGCTCTTGCTTGTAAACAATAGCACACTGACGCTCCCTGGAGTGCACGCTCAGCTGGGCGCCACGCAGACACGTCCGGTGGGGCCCTACTGTATACAGTAGGGCCCCACTTATACGGCAGGTTAGGTTCCAGGCTAGTGCCTTAAAGCAGACATTGCCGAAAAGCAGAACGCCATTTTTTTCCATTTCTAAATGCATATAAATGCCAGACAACAAGCTTACATTAACTTATATTAAGTTAGCAATAGCACTAGGCATTAAAAAACACAATAAAAAGTAAGATACACACAGAGTACACTTATTACTTACCTTAAAGTATTAACATTGGCTTAAAAATAGACTGTGAACCAATTTATGAAAAGATCAGTAGTCATCCAAGCTTTTGAATTGGATTTATAATAAACAGGGAGGCTACCTTTTGCATAGTTCTTTAGGTCCCTAGGATTCTCTGAGTGATAAATTATCATAGGTTTTAACTTGCAATCCCCAGCAGCACTAGCTCCTAGCAAGAGTGTTAGTTGAAGACTCAGATGAGTCAAAGGGATGTTAGGAAGCATATCTTCAGCCATAAAGTAGTCAGGAAGTGTAATAGTCTGGCAAGTGATGTAGTGGAGGCAGGAACCATACATAGCTTTAAGACGAGGTATAATAAAGATCATGGAGCAGGGAGAGAGAGGACCTAGTAGCGGTCAGTGAAGAGGCGGGGCCAGGAGCTAAGTCTCGACCCCAGCAACCACAATTAGGCGAGTACACTCTTGGGTTATCCTGGGTTCTCTACACACATGCTGCTATATGTAACTGTATTTGATGGCTATCTCAGCGATCAACATATACCTTGTTAGTAAGTTCATTCAGGTATGCACAAATACAGTTACATAGATTATCATACATAGCAAATATGCATAGACAACCCAGGATAACCCAAAAAAGTCAGTTCACTGAGTTTAATCATTTCTAACTTGGCACTTAAAGTAAGAGGCTTACGACTCCTCTTTTTATCACAACTAAGCTTAGACGCCATAGTCAATGAGAGCCAACTAGTAAACGAAAGAGTAAACGAGAGAGAGAATGAGATACGGAGTTCAGAGAAGGTAAAAAAACTGAACAGGTAGTGGGCGATCACTCGGTCAGGCGAAATGAATGCGATTAATACGTGTCCACTTTTAGTTCATTCACATACGTTTGTAAGAGTTTGTGAGACTTTTACCTCAAAATAATTTTTTTTATTATAATAATAATTACCTCACAATACAAATACTCTTACATTGTGTACAAGTTAGTACAAAATAAACAAACAGCAACACTCCCGTTCTCATGCAACACACTATTTTTAGAGTTAATGATAGTATTACCATTATTATTATCATAATAAAAAAGAAGTGCTAAACCCACAAGGGTCGTGAATAACTATATATAGAGTGAAGGCATATGAAAGGAATATTTTTCTACAGTTATCCCTCAGTGTTTGACTAGAGAAAACGTAATTCTTCCGACTTCTGCAAAGTCGTTTGGTAAACAAATCTCATATTTGTCAATTTTTATTCTGTGGGTGTATGTATCATGTTTATATGCTATGTAACGCGTTTTTTTAAATTATTTTGAAGAAAATATCATAGATGAATTAATGAAAATGTCTATATTAACGTAAAATAAGACATTTAATGTGCCCAAGAGTGATTATTATTAATATTACGTAATGTTTTCCCTCCGCCCGGCAACACCATAGCATATAAACATGCTGTTTATATGCTATGTAACACGTTTCTTATATAATTTTGAAGAAAAAATCATAGATGGATTAATGAAAATGTCTATATTAACGTAAAATAAGACATTTAATGTGCCCAAGAGTGATTATTATTAATATTACGTAATGTTTTCCCTCCGCCCGGCAACACCATAGCATATAAACAGCATGTTTATATGCTTTGTAACGTGTTTCTTTTATAATTTTGAAGAAAATATCATAGATGGATTAATGAAAATGTCTATATTGACGTAAAATAAGACATTTAATGTGCCCAAGAGTGATTATTATTAATATTACATAATGTTTTCCCTCCGCCCGGCAACACCATAGCATATAAACAGCATGTTTATATGCTTTGTAACGTGTTTCTTATATAATTTTGAAGAAAAAAATCATAGATGGATTAATGAAAATGTCTATATTAACGTAAAATAAGACATTTAATGTGCCTAAGAGTGATTATTATTAATATTACGTAATGTTTTCCCTCCGCCCGGCAACACCATAGCATATAAACAGCATGTTTATATGCTTTGTAACGTGTTTCTTTTATAATTTTGAAGAAAATATCATAGATGGATTAATGAAAATGTCTATATTGACGTAAAATTGGACATTTAATGTGCCCAAGAGTGATGATTAGATAATAGAGAGATGTGCTCACGGAAAATGTAAACAAACCGGGTGGCGCGCGCCGTATCTGAAAGACACTCGCTGTATACAAAAGTTTTGGTCATAATTTGAACTCGCCGTATGAACAGAACGCCGAAAGACGAAACGCCGAAAAGCGGGGCCCTACTGTATATCCTTTATAGTATAATAACATATAACTCCTATAGTGTATAATATCAAGGTATTAAATGGACCCCAATGGAAATAAGTCACTCTGTCTGACTTTTTTGGGTTATCCTAGGTTTTCTACACATATGCTGCTATGTATGATAATTCTATGTAACTGTATTTGAGTATACCTGAATAAACTTACTTACTTTTCATAAATTGGTTCATAGACTATTTTAAGCCACAGTTGAGGCTTACTGCAAGGAAAAGAAAATTTCTTTTAATGTTATACTTGTTTTAGACAATACCCTGCCACTCACCTCTCACACATCAATGTTAATACTTTAAGGTAAGTACTAAGTGTAATCTGTGTGTATCTTACTTTTATTGTGTTTTTAATGCCTAGTGCTATTGCTAACTTAATATAAGTTAGTGTAAGCTTGTTGTCTGGCATTTATATGCATTTAGAAGTGGAAAAAAATGGCGTTCTGCTTTTCGCCGATGTCTGCTTTAAGGCACTAGCCTGGAACCTAACCTGCCGTATAAGTGGGGCCCTATTGTAATAACAATAAGAATAATAACAATAATAATAATAACAATAAGAATAATAACAATAATAATAATAAGAATAAGAATAATAACAATAAAAATAATAATAATAATACTAATAATAATACTAATACTAATAATAATAATAATAATAAAAATAATAATAATAAGAATAATAAGTTCCCTTGAAGCATGATGCTAGACAAGTGTCAGTCCACTGCTGACAGTGATAAGATAAGATAAGGGGTGACATTTGAAGAGCATCGGCCCTCTGTTTTCACTGTTACACATAAACATATCTGTCTGTCTGTCTATCTATCTGTCTGTCTGTCAAGCTCTCTGTCTATCTGTCTCTGTCAAGCTCTCTGTCTATCTGTTTGTCTGTCAAGCTCTCTGTCTATCTGTCTGTCTAGCGTCTGGCTCTCCAGTCTCAGAGGGGCCACTCTGGTATTACACACGTCTGGTTCCTGAGAAGTGTAAATCAGTCATACCTCAGTTAACGATGGCGTCGGATAACGATAAATTCAGTTAGCGATACATTTTACGTCAAAATATTGACTCCGTTTCGATTTTTTGATTCGGTTTACGATATTCATCCCAGACGCGTCCGCGGGGGCCCCCGCTGTGCAGGCACTCCGGGGAGCGTCAGTGTGCTATTGTTTACAAGCGAGAGCGACCACCACCCACTCCCCCCACGCATTCATACCAGTATATTGTCATTATTCCACTGTTTTTAGTGCTTGCAACTGCTAAATAAGCTACCATGGGTCCAAATCCTCACCACTCACCTCCAACCCCATGGACTTGCCCAGTTCTACAATTTCTTCCACAACGGGCTCAGGCTCAGGGTTCTGAGGCTCAGCCCCAAAACCTTCAAAATCCCTCTCTAGGACACAGTCTGGCCACAATTTTCTCCAGGCAGAGTTCAAAGTCCTGGTAGTCACTCCCTCCCAAGCCTTACCTATAAGGTGTACACAATGCAGGATATGGAAATGTTTTTTCCAAAAGTCTCTTAGGGTTATATTCATGTCTGTGGTCACATCAAAGCACTTTTGAAACATTGCTTTGGTGTAGAGTTTTTTAAAGTTGGAAATGACCTGCTGGTCCATGGGCTGGAGGAGAGGAGTGGTATTAGGGGGCAAGAACTTCACTGATGAATTTAAAGTCCTCCACAATTTTTTCTACCAAGTTTGGAGGATGACAAGGAGCATTGTCCATTATCAGGAGGCACTTAAGTGGCAAATTATTTTCCTGGAGATATTTCTTCACACTGGTGCCAAACACGGTATTGAACCAATCTAAGAAAATGTCCTTTGTGACCCATGCCTTTTTGTTAGACTTCCACATCACACACAAGTTAGACTTGGTGATACCGCATCTGCCAAACACTCAGGGATTTTCAAAAAGATACACCAGTAAAGGCTTCACCTTGCAATCACCACTGGCATTAGCACAAAGCATCAGAGTTAGCCTGTCTTTCATAGGCTTATGTCCTGGCTGTGCCTTTTCCTCCTGATTAATGAAGGTCCTGTTGGGCATTTTCTTCCAAAACAGGCCTGTTTCATTACAATTAAACACTTGTTCGGGGAGGAATTGTTCAGCCTCTATGTATCCCTGGAATTCAGGCACATATTTTTCAGCCGCACTTTTGTCACAACTGGCTGCCTCCATGCCTCACAACACTATGTATGCCACTTCGATTCTTAAATTTTTGAAACCAGCCTCTGCTGGCTTTAAATTCGCTCAGTTCAGCACTCGTTGCAGGCATTTTCTTAACGAGATCATCATGCAACTGCCTTGCTTTTTCACATATTATTGCCTGTTTCTCGTTGATCCACACCAACAACAAATTTTCCACATCTTCCAGCACTTGCGATCTCTGTTTTGTGATCACAAATGCACCTTTCACAACAACAGCTTGATTGATTTTACGTGTATTTCCCTTGGCCACAATGATAGCGATGGTAGAATAGGCTTTACCATACAGCCTGGCCAGCTCAGTGATACGCACTCCACTTTCATATTTTTCTATTATCTCCTTCAGTTCTACTGTATTTCTGAGCCTCTTTACCACAGGCTTAGCACTAGGAGCTTTCCTTGGACCCATGGTAGCTTATTTAGCAGTTGGAAGCACTAAAAACAGTGGAATAATGACAATACAGTGGAACCCCGGTTAACGAACACCCCGAAAATCGTGCAATTATGTAAGTATAATATTGTAAGTGCTTGTGTAAGTGTATTTTTGGGGGTCTGAAATAGACTAACCTAAATGACATTTTTTCTTAAGGAAGTAAATTCATTCAGTAATGGCACTTTAGCAGGCTTCTGCAATGAATTTTTTTCGTTAACCGGGGTTCCACTGTATACTGGTATGAATGCGTGGGTGGAGTGGGTGGTGGTCGCTCTCGCTTGTAAACAATAGCACACTGATGCTCCCTGGAGTACCCGCACAGCTGGGCACCACGCGGACGCGTCCGGGACAAATATCGTAAACCGAAGCAATCATCATCAACGGAGTCACTATTTTAACGTAAAAATGTATCGCTAACCGAATTTATCGCTATCCGACGCCATTGTTAACCGAGGTATGACTGTATTACTTGCCAGTCAGGCTTATTATGCATTACAGTGAAACACCGAGTTTCGGTTGCTTTTTTCGGCATAATTTTGCCTCGACTTTTGGCCGTTGCCCTGAGTTTCGGCCAGCATACCAAACCTGTCTGCCTGCCTGCGCTTGCATGCCTAGCCGCACAGGCGCCGTGAGCCAGTCTAGCGTTGTTTACCCATGAGTGAACATTACCCTGTGCGCTCATCCAAACATTTCACAATAAATTCATTGTGTTTAGTGATTGTTTATTGATTGTGACTGTGAAATAAGTCACCATGGGTCCAAAGAAGCTTCCTAGTAGCACCGCTGTGGTAAAGAAAGTGAGGAACACCATAGAACTGAAGGAGATAGTAGAAAAATATGAGTGTGGGAGAGCTTGCCAGGATGTACGGAAAAAACAAATCTACTATCACTTCTATCCTGTCATCAAGGATTGATTGTGTGATGTGGAAGGCTAACAATAAGGCATGGGTCACAAGGCAAATTTTCATAGAGTGGGTCCATCAAGTGTTTGGCCCCAGTGTGAAAAAGTACCTCCAGGAAAAGAAATTGCCACTCAAGTGCCTCCTGGTACTGGACAATGCTCCTGCTCATCCTCCAAACTTGGCAGACTTTTTGTCTAGGGACTTCAGGTTCATCACAGTGAAGTTCTTGCCTCCTAACACCACTCCTCTCATCCAGCCCATGGACCAGCAGGTCATTTGTAACTTCAAAAAACTGTACACCAAAGCAGTTTGAAAAGTGCTTTGAAGTGACCTTGGACACTGAGTTGACCCTAAGAGAGTTCTGGAGGAATCACTTCAATATCAACAAATGCATAAGCCTTATAGGTAAGGCTGGGGAGGGAGTGACTTCCAGGTCTTTGAACTCTGCTTGGAGACAATTGTGGCCAGATTGTGTCCAACAGAGGGATTTTGAAGGGTTTGAGGCTGACCCTGACCCTGACGACCCTGTGCCTGTTGTGGAAGGTATTGTGGCATTGGGCAAGTCCCTGGGGTTGGAGGTGAGTGGTGAGGATGTGGAAGAGTTGGTGGATGACCACAGGGAAGAGCTAACCACTGACGAGCTGCAAGAGCTTATTCTGCAACAGCATCAGACCACAGTTGAGGAACTTGCTTCACAGGAAGAGGAAGAAGAGGGAGTGAAGGAGGTGCCTTCTTCAGTGCTTAAGGACATGTGTGGAATGTGGAATAAGTTGCAAAGTTTCATGGAGAAATACCACCCTGAGCAAGCTGAAACAACCCATCTCTGCAATATGTTCAGTGACAAAACAATGTCCCATTTTAGGGACATCTTAAAGAGGCGCCAGAAACAAAGCACTCTTTGACAGTTATTTTGTGTGACAGGGGTCTAGTGACTCCCAAGCTGGTCCTAGTGGCATTAAAAGACAAAGGGAAGTAACCCCAGAGAGGGACTTGTTACCTGAAGTCCTTATGGAGGGGGATTCCCCTTCCAAACAATGAGTGCTCCCTCCCCCTCTCCTCCTCTTTATCTTCCAGATGGCAGCAAGTCTCTTCAATAAAGGTAAGTAAATGTTATTTTAAATGTTTAATTATAAATTTATTACTTTACAGTCAACCCTCTGTTTTCGTGCTTAATCCGTTCCTGAGGGATCAACTAAAACTGAAACACACGAAAACTGAAACCATTTTCCCCATAAGAAATAATGGAAATTCAATTAATCCGTTCCAGAAACCCAGAAGTTTAATTTTTTTTTTTGGGGGGCCTTAAAGATAGATTTACATGCACAAATGAATGAACTCAATGTGGCACTTACCTTTATTGAAGACTGATGTTGCTGGATGGAAGAGAGGGAGGCGGGGAGAGGGAAGAGAGGCTATTGTTTGGAAGGGGAATCCCCTTCCATAAGGAATTTTGGTACCAAGTCCTTATCCGGGATCACTTCCCTGCATGCCTGCTACACTCCCTATCTGCTACTCCTGCATACTACACTCCTGAATACCTGCTACACTCCCTGCATACCTGTTACACTCCCTGTATGCATGCTACACTCTCTGCATGCATGTTACACTCCCTGCATGCATGCTACACTCCCTGCATACCTGCTACACTTCCTGCATACCTGCTACACTCCCTGCATACCTGCTACACTCCCTGCATACCTGCTACACTCCCTGCATACCTTCTACACTCCCTGCATACCTGCTCACCCTGCATACCTGCTACACTCCCTGCATACCTGCTACACTCCCTGCATACCTGCTCACTCCCTGCATACCCTTCTACACTCCCTGCATACCTGCTACACTCCCTGCATGCA
The DNA here is from genome assembly GCA_009830355.1 of Cherax destructor. Lineage (NCBI taxonomy): Eukaryota > Metazoa > Arthropoda > Malacostraca > Decapoda > Parastacidae > Cherax > Cherax destructor. Next base: position 21,565 of record WNWK01011885.1, on the reverse strand, counting down.
CTTGCTACACTCCCTGCATACCTGCTACACTCCCTGCATCCCTTGTACACTCCCTGCATGCATGCTACACTCCCTGCATACCTGCTACACTCCCTGCATACCTGCTACACTCCCTGCATACCTGCTACATTCCCTGCATGCCTGCTACACTCCCTGCATGCCTGCACTCCCTGCATGCCTGCTACACTCCCTGCATGCTCTGATACGCTCACCTGCATGCCTGCTACACTCCTGTACAATTCCATCAGTGTTTACTCACTTTCTAAATGAACTCACAAACATCTCATTACACCTGAATGTAAGCACTCTGTAGTCATGTTGTTGCTTGGTATAAGCCATTGACCATAAGCCGTGGTGGTGGTCGCAGCAGCACGAATGCCACCCTACCTGTTACACTAACAATGTGACAGTGGTACCCGACTCGATGGTCCCTCAACACACCCTTTGTAAGTTGATTTTTTAAATGCTTTTGTAAGTTATTTTAGATCAATAAGACTAGTCTATTTTACATCATTTCTTATGGAGATAAATTCGTTTGGTAATGGCATTGAACAGCTTGTGGAATGAAAAATATCTATGTTCCCAAACTGTACATAATTTTAAATAAGAAATATTTACACTTTAATTTATAAATAAGAAATATTCACATTTATATAAATAATTAATATTTACACTTACCTTGGAGGAGATGTTGGCAGAGGGCGACTCTGGACTCAGTGCCCTTATACTCAAACAACAATGGAGGAGCTAAGTTTCGTGTCATTTTTCTATCGCTTAACTTACTTGCTACACTGTTAGTGCTACACTTTATCTCTGGCTGGTGCTATAGCCTTTATCGACTCCACTTTGCTACGATTTCTTTCTTTAATTCTATGGTGTTCCTCACTTTCTTTACCAAAGGACTGGCACTAGGAGCTTTCTTTGGGCCCATGGTAGCTAATTTAGTAGGTCACACACAATAATCAAGGGCCAAAAACAATGAATTGTTAATAAATGTTTTGTATGAACTCCTGGGATGATGCTCACTCAAGCATAAAGAATGCTACACTGCGTGACAATGTGCGTGGGTGGCGTCTACGGCCTTTGTATGTGCGGGGCACTGGTGGACAGGTTCCGTACCAAGCATGAAAAAGGAGGTCAACACACGAAAACGAAGGGTAAAATAAAAAACTGCACGAAAACTGAAACACACGAAAAGAGAGATACACAAAAATGGAGGGTTGACTGTATATCTATTTATAATTGTTTTGTGTATGTAAAACTATAGTTATTCTTTAAAAATGCTATTTTTTGTGAACAGATTAATTGTACAGTGGACCCCCGGTTAACGGCCTGCTCCAAACACTAACAATTATGTAAGTGTATTTTTGTAAGTGCTTTTGTAAGTGTATGTTTGGGGGTCCAAAAGGACTAATCTAATTTACATTATTACATGTTAATAAATTTGTTCGGTAACGGCACTTGAACAGCATTCTGGAACGAATTATGGCCGTTAACCGGGGGTCCACTGTATTTCCATTATTTCTTATGGGAAATATTGCTTCGACTTTCGGCCGCTTCGACTTTAGGCCTAGCTCCTGGAACAGATTATGGCCGAAGCTCAGGGTTCCACTGTATATCTACAAACACAGTATAGCACTTTGTCTGGAGTTTTTAGGTTATCCTAGGTAATTTACACTATGTATAACTATTTATGTGTACCTGTGAGATAGAGACAGAGACAGATAGAGATAGATACAGATAGACAGATGGAGACTGAGACAGCCAATCAGCCAGCCGCCGGTCAGCCAGCCAGCCTGCCGAACATGTATTACATGTTCCAGAATTGTTTCTCTTTACAGTGAACCCTCGAGTTTTGTAAGGTTCTTATTTCGTAAAAATCGTGTTTCGTAAGCTTTTTTCGATTTCGAAAATCGTAAACTGGCTCGTGTTTCGTAACGTATTAGACCTGTCAGCCTGCTCCGCGCCTGCGCAGGACGCAGGATGCCCGCCAGTGAAGCGTTGTTTACCACTGAGAGAACATTACCCAGCGGGCTCTTTCAAACATTAACAATATATTTGGTGTCTTTTTTGGTGGTTTAGTGACTGTCACTGTGAAATAAGTCACCATGGGTCCAAAGAAGCTTCCTAGTGGCACCCCTGTGGTAGCATTCATGCAGTGAGTGTAGCATTCATGCAGTGAGTGTAGCAGGCATGCAGGGAGTTTAGCAGGCATGCAGGGAGTGTAGCATTGATGCAGGGAGTTTAGCATTGATGCAGGGAGTTTAGCAGGCATGCAGGGAGTGTAGCATTGATGCAGGGAGTTTAGCATTGATGCAGGGAGTTTAGCATTGATGCAGGGAGTTTAGAATTGATGCAGGGAGTGTAGCAGGCATGCAGGGAGTGTAGCATTCATGAAGGGAGTGTAGCATTCATGCAGAGAGTGTAGCATTCATGCAGGAGTGTAGCATTCATGCGGGAGTGTAGCATTCATGCAGGGAGTTTAGCATTCATGCAGGGAGTGTAGCAGGCATGCAGGGAGTGTAGCATTCATGCAGGAGTGTAGCAGGCATGCAGGAGTGTAGCATTCATGCAGGGAGTGTAGCAGGCATGCAGGGAGTGTAGCATTCGATGCAGGGAGTGTATCATCATGCAGGGAGTGTAGCAGGCATGCAGGGGTGTAGCATTGATGCAGTGATTTTAGCATTCATGCAGGAGTTTAGCATTCATGCAGGGAGTTTAGCATTCATGCAGGGAGTTTAGCATTCATGCAGGGAGTTTAGCATTCATGCAGGGAGTTTAGCATGGCATGCAGGGAGTTTAGCAGGCATGCAGGGAGTTTAGCATCATGCAGGAGTGTAGCATTGATGCAGGGACTTTAGCATTCATGCAGGAGTTTAGCATTCATGCAGGAGTTTAGCAGCATGCAGGGAGTGTAGCATTCATGCAGGGAGATTCATGCAGGCATGCAGGGAGTTTAGCAGGCATGCAGGGAGTGTAGCATTGATGCAGGGACTTTGTCATTCATGCAGGGAGTGTAGCATTGATGCAGGGAGTTTAGCATTCATGCAGGGAGTTTAGCATTCATGCAGGGAGTTTAGCATTCATGCAGGGAGTTTAGCATTCATGCAGGGAGTTTAGCATTCATGCAGGGAGTTTAGCATTCATGCAGGGAGTTTAGCATTCATGCAGGGAGTTTAGCATTCATGCAGGGAGTGTAGCATTCATGCAGGGAGTGTAGCATTCATGCAGGGAGTGTAGCAGGCATGCAGGGAGTGTAGCAGCCATGCAGGGAGTGTAGCAGGCATGCAGGGAGTGGGGATTCCCCTTCGTAGAGGTTGAAGAATTCCTCCCCAAACAAGTGTTTAATTGTGATGAAACAGGCCTGTTTTGGAAGAAAATGCCCAACAGGACCTTCATTACTCATTACCCTATCTTTCAGATGCCTGCAACTCTTCAATAAAGGTAAGTAAATGTATATATATATTATTTTTAATTATTTTGTATGCGAATATTTTTTTGTGGAACGGATTAATTGTATTTACATTATTTCTTATGGGAAATAAGGGTTCAAATTTCGTAAACTTCATGTTAAGTAATAGCTCCTGGAACGGATTAATTACGATACTCGGGGGTCCACTGTATTTAGGGCATAGGTTATAGGACATTCTGGCAGGATGACACTACCAGTGGTATCAAAATTGAAAGGATGTTGCACAAATGTTGTACATGGGTTATTATAGAGGTTTTTTATATTTCCTGGACCACTTGTGGTCACATCCACCTCAAAGCCACTAAACTCAGGGTCAACATCACTTTCCTCTTAAAAGGGGAAAGTTAATATGACATGACATCAGTGAATCCCTAGTGTTTGCCATGCTGTTTGCTCTAGCTGGTGCTCAATTGAACTGATGCTCCCACAAGGTACTAAGTGGTCCCAGAATTTTTTAATACTGTGCACACCAAGTGTTAAGACTTATTCTATGCTGACCAAGCATCTCAGGCCAATCGTGCCAAATTTGGAGGCAGGAAAAATAAAACGTTGATCTACGTTTGGACAGTTAAGGGGTTAAAAAAAATTTGAAAAAATACGAAAATTGAGCTAATCATATAGAAAAATAGCTTAACTCTTTGGCAACTCTGGTACAAGAATCATTGTTGTACAGTGGACCTTCCCTTTTTGTCGATCTCTGTTATCGCCAATTTTGGTTTTAGCCGAGTTTTTTGTCAAAATATTGGCACCATTTTTGTCAATGGTATGGAACCTGTCCAGTGCCCAGTGCACACACAAAGCCGTCTCCCACACACATACTCAAGCAGTGTCATGTTGTTTCTCGATGTCATACGAAACATTTTGTTATAATCCATTGTTTTTGGCACTTGTTTATTGTGTGACTGCTAAATAAGCCACCATGGGCCCAAAGAAAGCTCCTAGTGCCAGTCCTTTGATAAAGGAAGTGAGGAACACTATAGAATTAAAGAAAGAAATCGTAGCAAAGTACCAAAGTGGATTCGATAAAGGTTATAGCGCCAGCCAGTGATAAAGTGCTCCAAACTCGAACAATTATGTAAGTGTATTTTTGTAAGTGCTTTTGTAAGTGTATTTTATGGGGTCTAAAAGGACTAATCTAATTTACATTATTCCTTATGGGAACAAATTCGTTCGGTAACGGCACTTGAGCAGCATTCTGGAACAATTAATGATGAACTCTGGAGGTCCACTATACATTGTTTCAGTGTGAATAGTGGTGGTGGCTTCTGCTGCCGCCCGCCACTACCACTATATGTACAGCTTATAGTCAGTGGCCCTTATAAACCCAACATCAATAACATAATACCACCAATCCTCACATTCGTAATGACATATTTTATTCATTCTAGAGTATATATCATGTTTCTATGTTATTAATATTGTTTATTATGTCATATTAGATGAATTATGATAGATAAATAAGCCGTAGAGCTGATATTAGTGTCATATTGAAGCATTTTGTCCTGCCTCTAAACAATTAACTCACTTCCCTCTCTCCTCCTGTCCATCTTCCATACACCAGCAAGAGTCTTCAGTAAAGGTAAGTGTGATGTTAAATGTTCATTTATACATGTTATTAGTGCTTTATATTTATTTGTCATTCTTTTCTGTTTGTAAATCTATATTTAGTCTCTAAAAAAATTATTTTTTGTTAATACTCCTGGGTGTCTGAAACGGATTAATTAGATTTACATTATTTCTTATGGGGAAAATGGTTTCAGTTTTCGTCAATTTCAGTTTTCGCCAGTCTCTCTGGTACGGATTAACCCTTAAACTGTCCAAACGTAGATATATGTTCACGTGCGTAGCTGACCGAATATTTTGAGAAAAAAAAAATTGTTCTTTTTCTTTAAAATGAAGAGTGCATTTTTTTGGCATTCCCACATGTTTTAATACTGCACACAATGAGTGCACAGACCCATTCTCTAATCTCTAGGCAACTCAGGCTTATCGTGGCAAGGTTAAAAGCATTTGAAAAAAAAACGTAGATCTACGTTCGGGGCAGTACGCACGCGAACGTATATCTACGTTTGGACAGTTTAAGGGTTAAAGACGAAAACGGAGGGTCCACTGTACTATGTTCCTACAAGGAATTGCAGTCATTTCACAAGAAGAAAGAAGTCCCACTGGGAATCTTCAGTGATCTACGCAAAGCTTTTGATACAGTCGACCATGATTTACTGCTCACAAAATTAGCACACTATGGTATAAGAGGGCACTCGCTCAACTACCTAAAGTCATACCTTAGTAACAGAAGCCAATCACGTGTACACAAATGGAGCGAACTCTGCCACACAACAAATTACAGTTGGAGTCCCACAAGGAAGTGTCCTGGGTCCACTCCTATTCCTCATTTACGTCAATGACCTACCGAATGCATCACAACTACTCAATCCCATATTATTTGCAGATGACACAACGTATGTCTTCTCTCGCCCAAATCAAGTCATACTGACGAACACTGTTAATGCCGAATTACAGAAAATATCAACATGGATGATGACTAATAAGCTTACTCTCAATACTGACAAGACCTACTTCATACAGTTTGGAAACAGAGCCACAAATGTTCCACTTAACATAATGCTCAATGGTTCACCATCACAAGACTCACAGAAGGAAAATTCCTAGGAATCCACATTGACAGTAGCCTTAAATTCCAAACACACATACAACAAATTTTCAAGAAAATCTCGAAGACAGTAGGCATACTATCAAAGATATGCTACTATGTGCCTCAATCAGCTCTCCTTGCACTATATCATTCACTCATCTACCCTTATCTCACTTATTGAATCTGTGCATGGGGATCAACAACATTAAATCACCTTAGACCACTCATAACCCAGCAAAAGGCTGCAGTCAGAATGATAACAAATTCCCACTCTAGACAGCATACTCCAACAATATTCAAAAGCCTAAAACTACTCACTGTAAAGAACATTCACACTTATTCTAGTGCCTACTATATACATAGATCTCTACACTCTAATATAAACCCTCCACTCAAAATTTTCTTCACCAAATTTAATAGGACCCATGACCACAACACAAGACACATCACTTTTTGATACACCCTGTGTCCATATCAACCTATGTAAAAATTCTATGCACATAAATGGCCCCAGAATCTGGAATTCATTACCAGTAAATACTAAAATAATTGTCTGAAAATCAATTTAAGACTCTTCTCAAAAACCACCTACTCACCCTAAACTAAATACTCATACTATAAATTACTTTCAAAAATACAGTGGTACCTCGAGTTACGATGGTCCCCAAAATCGCCCTTTTATGTAAGTTTATTTTTTTAAATGCTTTTGTAGGTATATTTTTGGGGGTGTAAAAGGACTAGTCTATTTTACATTATTCCTTATGGGGATAAATTCGTTTGGTAATGGCACTTGAACAGCATTCTCGAACGAAAAAAAATCGTAACTCGAGGTACCACTGTACTCACTGTTATTTTCCTATAAGATAATTTTAATTTTTACTATTATGTTACCATCATACTAAACACTTGTTACACTGTAATATCATCATATTGTAATTTGAACAAATTTATAAGGTTGCAATCTAATATTTAACTAAAACAAACTCAATCAACTTCTCTAGTATTAAGTACATAGTCTATAAGCCATTAGATTAAGCTGCCCTTAATGCCATGGCATGTTAGTGGCTCTCCTTACACTTCAGTTCATGATTGTAATTACAAAATCTCGATGTAAACTTGCAATGAAATAAAAATTCTCATTCTCATAACATATATGATGACGCCACCACCCGTAGCATGCCTGCTCTCATGTCGTCAATTTTCATTTTTTTTTCATTCATTATTCTTTCTAATATAATAATAAATGATTTGGCATCATAACAGAGTGGGTGGAGCTAATACAGAGTCTGAGAGCCAATCAGGAACCGTCTGGGAACATTTGCTTACGTCAGCAGGAATTCCTGAGTCTTGTGATGCGGGGGAATATGCTTTATTATTATGCTAATATCAACACTACGGCTTATTTACCCATCACAATTGATCTAATATGACATAATAAACAATATAAATAACACAGAAACATGGTGAATACTCCAGAATGAATAATATTTGGCATAATATCGAGTGGTAGGCCACGGTCAGCCATAGGGATCAAGTTACCGCTAGGGGATAGGAGATAATCCTACGTCCTCTTATCCCCTCCTGGGTACTTATATTAGAGAAAACATAGTGTAGTACAGGGCTAACTGTGATATACACTTGTAATGCATCATAAAACTGAAAAAAAAAACTATTTTCTCAATTTTTTTTTTTAGTGCACGCTCGTTTTTGTTAATTATCTTGGAAGTAAGTCATTTATATATTGCCTTTCTGTCATTAACCCTTTGGGGGTCCAAGGGGTCTCTCTGAAACTCGTTCTCAGGGTCCACGAATTTAAAAAAAAAAAAAAAAACATCTCATTTGTCAAAAGAGAGGCATATATAGGCGTATCAAAAGAGGGGATGAACAGATAAGAAATCAATATTTTCAATTAAAGAGAGAAATAAAAGAAGGAATAAGAAAAGCAAAAAGGGATTATGAAGCTAAGGTCGCAAGGGATTCGAAGACTAACCCAAAAGGGTTCATTCAGGTATACCTAAGTAAGATTAGGGACAAGATAGGCCCACTTAAGAGTAACTCAGGACAGATCACGGACAGTGATAAGGATATGTGTGAAATTTTCAATACTTACTTCCTCTCAGTTTTTACTCAGGAAGATAATAGCGGAATTCCAGAAATAATAAATTATGTAGAACAGGAAGATAATAAACTATGCTCGATTGGGGTAACTAGTGACATGGTCCTCAGGCAAATAGAGAAATTAAAACCTAACAAATCCCCAGGCCATGATGAACTGTTTGCAAGAGTTTTAAAGGAATGTAAAGAGGAACTTAGCAAACCTTTGGCAAATCTTTTCAATATATCACTACAAACTGGCATAGTGCCAGACAAGTGGAAAAGGGCAAATGTAATACCTATTTACAAGGCAGGTGACAGGTCCTTAGCTTTGAACTATAGACCAATAAGCCTTACCTCCATAGTTGGTAAATTTATGGAATCAATAATTGCCGAGGCAATTCGTAGACATCTTGAAAATCATAAATTGATTAAGGAATCTCAACACAGTTTTACTAAGGGGCGTTCCTGTCTTACTAATTTACTAACTTTTTTCACAAAGGTGTTTGAGGAGGTAGATCATGGTAATGAATATGATATTGTGTATATGGACTTCAGTAAGGTTTTCAATAAAGTTCCACATCAGAGGCTACTGAGGAAACTTAAGGCACACGGAATAGGAGGAGAAATTATTTCCTGGGTAGAGGCATGGGTGACAAATAGGCGGCAGAGAGTTTGCATAAATGGAGAGAAATCAGAATGGGGGCACGTCTCAAACGGTATTCCACAGGGGTCAGTTTTGGGCCCCGTTGTTTACAATTTACATAAATGACATAGATGAGTGAATAAATAGCAACATAAGCAAATTTGCTGATGACACCAAAATAGGCCATCCAATTCATTCTAATGAGGACATTAGAGCACTCCAGGATGATTTGAATAGACTGATGCAGTGATCGGAGAAGTGGCAGATGCAGTTTAATGTAGACAAATGCAAAGTTCTAAATGTTGGGCAGGACAATAACCATGCCACATATAAACTGAATAATGTAGATCTTAATACTTGTGATTGCGAGAAGGATTTAGGAGTTCTGGTTAGTAGTAATCTGAAACCAAGACAACAGTGCATAAGTGTTCGCAATAAAGCTAACAGAATCCTTGGCTTCATATCAAGAAGTATAAATAATAGAAGTCCTCAGGTTGTTCTTCAACTCTACATATCTTTGGTTAGGCCTCATTTAGATTATGCTGCAGTTCTGGTCACCATATTGCAGAATGGATATAAATGCACTGGAAAACGAACAAAGGAGGATGACAAAGTTGATCCCATGTATCAGAAATCTTCCCTATGAGGATAGACTGAGGGCCTTGAATCTGCACTCTCTAGAAAGGCATAGAATTAGGGGGGGATATGATTGAGGTGTATAAATGGAAAACAGGAATAAATAAAGGGGATGTAAATAGTGTGCTGAAAATATCCAGCCAAGACAGGACTCGAAGCAATGGTTTCAAGTTGGAAAAGTTCAGATTCAGGAAGGATATAGGAAAGCACTGGTTTGGTAATAGAGTTGTGGATGAGTGGAACAAACTCCTGAGTACCGTCATAGGGGCTGGGACGTTGTGTAGTTTTAAAAATAGGTTAGATAAATACATGAGTGGGTGTGGGTGGGTGTGAGTTGGACCTGACTAGCTTGTGCTACTAGGTCAGATACCATACTAATTCCTTAAGTGGAAGTGACCTGACTACCTGGAGTTTACCTGTAGAGGGTTGAATCCAGGTGGTCGGCTAGATAAATATATGAGTGGGTGCGGGTGGGTGTGAGTTGGTCCTGACTAGCTTGTGCCACCAGTTCAGATGCTGTGCTCCTTCCTTAAGTGAATGTAACCTGACCTGGCTGGGTCGGGGCATTGGCTTAAGCTGGTTGGAGACTTGGACCTGCCTCGCATGGGCCAGTAGGCCTGCTGCAGTGTTCCTTATTTCTTATGTTCTTTTCAGACACATAAAAACACTCCTAATCTTGTATAACCTGTCGTTTCTGTCAGGCCTTGTTTTGTCAGAGAAGTATAGATTGGGATAATAATACTGAAGGCCAGGGTAGAAATTAGGAGGTCTGTGGACCTGTATGACATGATACTATGCTTATACACATGTGGTATAAGCATTATTGGGGCAAAAAACAAATACATTTCAGTCAAACTTGTCTCCTTCCACTGATGTATAGTCATGACTGTGGTGAAACCATTGTGTTTGCCATGGTACAATCAAAGTATCTGTTACATCAGGAATTGGTCAAAGAAGAGTTCAAAGAATTCCAGTTCACTTGCAGTGATCCCAAGGGTACAATCTGGCAGGATTCCATTGTGATTGTCATCAAATTGATGGGGATTGGGCACAAAATCTGCATTTTGCTGCCAATCCCAGATGCGGTCTGGTGATGGGTACTGGATACTTGTAGCTGGTTGTAGATGTGGTCATGCTTGTGGAGGCTGTGGTGTTTGGCTGGCTAAGGATGCCCTGGGTCATGGACATGCTGAGTCAGCAGTGTGGCTCCCAGCTTGGGCTGTTGCCGCACCCCACATGGCACCACCACTACCTACTGAAGCATGCGGTCTATTATCCAGTCCCAATCGTGGTCACATCATCATCACTTTCAGTGTCTGTTCCTGGTGTAGGGCCATGGGATGTACTCCAACCACTTGAAATTGCATATGGCACACTACCAGACCACATGCAGTGTCATATAAACCAATGCTTCAATGAAAAATATTCTTCCTCGCTGTCCCTACTTGAATGGTCATCAAGAGCAATAAAATCAAAGTCCATTACTCACATCTGAAGCCTGGCCATGGGAAAATATAAGCTTACACTTATGGTGAGGTACAACTGAACGTGACCCAGATGGACCAGCACCAGAACTGTATGGTTGAGGGTCATCAGGGTTTTCAGCACTATTTTCAATATCCTGAGCATTGCTTTCAGTCACAAACTGTTCAAAACTATAGAATTCCTCTCCACTTTCCACCCATGTTAGAATTGTCACTCAGGAAGAGGAGATTACCAATTCAATAGGGAGTGAGGTTTTTGCTACCGTGAGGCATGGTGAACAAAGCGTACTGAGATGGCATTCTCATAATGCAGTGCAGGTGCCCCGATTTTTTGTTTACTGTGCACACTGACCATGCAGACCCATTGTCTTATATGTAGGCCTATGAGCCTTCTCACACTAAATTTGAAGCTGCTAAAATTTTGGTGTAGTACTATGGCATGGACAGTGACCTCAAAAGCCAGAGTACTAAGGCACAGATGGCAAAATGGTTAAAACGGAACTCAAATTGGGCAAAACTGCTGATGCATAAATTGTACATAAAATTCTGTAAGCTTCAATCAAATTTCATGTTTTTTGTGTTGTTACCCTCAGAAAAAAAGATTATTATCAGTACTTTTATTTCAGGGGTTGCAACATTAAACACCATCCTGCTTATATGTGGAATACAGTGTAACTGAACATCACAATTTTGTTAATTTAAGGGAGGGGCGAATGAATTCACGTTTTTTTCTTTATTTTGGTCTAATTTCAATGAGATTTTTACAGTGATTTATACAGCTTTTAAAAACCTATACACTGTCTTTGTTATGATTTTTTGCCTTTAGGTTAGGTAGAAAAAATAAAATGTGCCAAATTTTAGGGGTCACAAAACCAGTAAATTTCTACAAAATTGGGAAGATGTACAATGCTCTAGTTAACATCAGATGAAAGATAAAGGCTCTATAATTGTTGACCCAATCCATTTTAGCAAAAATGTCAGTAGATTCCATTATAAAAATATTGAAGTTAGTGATTTTGTTTTTGCCTTTATTTTGTGGGAAAAAATCAATATAAACAAAGCTGTAAAAGATATTGGAAATCTTTCATGGGTGGTTGTAGAGCCATCATTACTCAATAACGTGTGAAAAATCATGACAATCCTATAAATACTTTTCGCAAAACATTACAAACAATGTCAATAACTTATTTCTGAGTTATTAATATATTTTTCTGTGAAACTCTATGGATATGGCACGCTAAATCTCAGCGAGTTGCATGCATCAGCACTTGTTGAGACCCCAGAGGCCACTGAGGTGCCATGAGTCCCTGCACTTGAATGGAGGCATCAGAGATGTTGCTATTTAGAGTTTTTTTAATGAAATAATCATAAAAATTGTAATTTTTGCAGAGACAAAACTAAAAAAAAAACACTAATTGGCAACATGTATTATTTATGACAGCAAGCACAACAAAAATACATTTAAGGAAAAAATATACTTGGAAATATGATATAAACAAGTTGATTACACCAAAATGTTGCCAGAATGATGCACTATTTTTTGGTAAGAAAACATTTTTTTCCAAAATTTTTCAATCTTCCTTTCCTAATTTCTGGAACAAGGCTCGCCCCACCCTTAAGCTTTCTGTTATTTTATGTTAATTTAACCCTTTCAGAGTCTGTCCCGTAGTTCTACGGCTTTGAAGCTAGGGTCAAAGCCATAGAACTACGCCAAAATTCTAGCGGCTTCAAATTTAGCGCGCAGTAAACAAAAAATCTGGGCGCCCACACAGCATTGTGGGAACGCTATCTCAGTACGTACGCTTTGTTCACCATGCCTCGCAACAAGGAAGCTCTCACTCACCGGTGAACTGGGACTCTCCTGTTCCTAAGTGATAGTTCCAACACTGATGGAAGTGGATCTTAAGATGAATTATATAGTTTTGATCAATTTGTGACTGAAAGCAATGCTCAGGATATCGAAAATAGTGCCAAAAATCCTGATGATCCTCAACCTTCCACCTCTGATGCTGGTGCATCTCAGTCACGTTCACTTGTACCTCGTCGCAAGAGAAAAGTAATATTTTCACGTATCCAGGCATCGGATTTGAGTAATGGTGATAATAGTGACGTGGACTTTGATTTTATTGCTCATGATGACCATTCGAGTAGTGATAGTGAAGAATCACATGCAATTCCAAGGGGATGGAGTACATCCCGTGGCCCTACACCTGGAATAGACAGGTGGCTACAATTGGGATGGATAGACCACATGTGTTAGTAGGTGGTGATGGTGGTGGTGTCACGGGCATGCAGCAAGCAGCACCAACCCACGTCGCTGAGTCAACTGGTCCAGGACAAAGCGCATTGTCATCCAGCCCCACAACACCACAACTTGCACAGCCACAACCTGCACTACCACCACAACCAGCTTATGATGTCAAGTACCCACCAGCAAATCACATCTGGGATTGGCAGCAAAATCCCAATTTTGTTCCCAATCCCCATCAGTTTGATGACACTCAAAGTGGACTCCTGCCATCTTATTCCCTTGGAAACACTGCAAGTGGACTGGAAGTCTTTGAACTATTCTTTGACCAGCCCTTGACGGAAAATATTGTCAAATAAAATGATATCACCACAGTCAAGACTACACCGGTGGAAGTAGACAACTGTGGCTGAAATGTATTTGTTTTTTGCAACAATAATGCTTATGCCTCATGTCTATAAGCATAATATAAAATCATACTGATCCACAGATGAGTAAATTTCTACCCCGGCCTTCAGTGAAATCATCTCAGTGAACAGATTTATCTTACTGTTATGTATGTTGCACTTTTCTGACAAAACCAGGCCTGAAAGAAATGACAGTTATACAAGATTAGAAATGTTTTTATGCATCTGAAACAAAAGTTCAACATGTACTTTTATCCATTCAAGAATCTTGTAATTGATGAGTCTTTGATTTTGTTCAAAGGTAGACTGTCATTCAAGCAATATGTACATAGCAAGAGGAAACACTATGCTGTAAAACTGTTTGTATTCTGTGACTGTGACAGTGGCCTGGTATTGGACATAATTGTATACACAGGAAGTAAAACATTGAAAGATACCAGGATGTTATTGGGTATCTTGGGTGACGTAGTGAGAACAATGATGGCACCATATCTTGGTAAGGGGCATACATTATATATGATAACTGGTACACAAGCCCTTTACTCAGTGATTTCTTGCGAGTGAACATGACAGACGTGTATGGCACAGTGCATTCTAATCATAAACATATGCCCAGGTTCAACACAGGCACTCGTAGTGATGAGGTGCAGGTGTTTGCTGCCAATGACATCATGGCATTACGGTGGCATGACAAACGAGATGTCACATTGTTGACATCCATTCACCCTAATGAAATGAAAGACAGTGGCACTGTGAAGAGAATGATGAACGAACGTATTCTAAAACCAGCAACAGTGATTGACTACACGCAAAATATGTGTTTAGTTGACAAATGTGACATGCAAATTGGCTTTGCCGATTGTGTTCGTAAGAGTTACAAGTGGTACATGAAACTTTTCTTCCATCTCATGGACATTTCAATGCTCAATGCTTATAATATGTACCAAATGAAGACCGGCAACAAACCACCGTACGGTTAATTTTGTTTGTCTGTCATCAGACAACTAATAATGAAGTACCAGGTAACAACACCTGCTATACAAAACCGTCCACGAACTGATCACCGATTACCCAAGTGTTTGAGGTGGGAAGGTGATCACTTTCTAATACAGCTTCAAGCAACTAAGAAGAAATGGGCTCAGAAGAGATGTGTTGTCTGTGCACAAACAAAACGATGGCCACAAAGATGCAAAGACAGTCGGTTTATGTGCGAGGAATGTAAGACACCACTGTGCATGATACCTTGTTTCAAAGCCTTCCACAGACTGCAGCAGTTCTAGGAATATGTCCAGTGACTGTACATGTGTAAATATATAATAGAACATAACTAATATACAACATTTCTGAATGTTTATTGTTGTAAACAAGTTTGGTAAACAATATTATGATGAAAACTTCAGTGTGGTTATTGTGTTCAATACAATGAGTGTACATATAAACAGTAGACCCCTGAATATCGTAAGCATCGGATTTCGTAATTTTCGCTAATCGTAACTTTTTTTGTCAAAATATTGCCTCGTAAATCGTCATTTGACTCGCTAATAGTCGTTCATCCTGAATGCGTCCAAGTGGCTCGAGCGGCCCCACACACCATTCACAGTCAGTGTGCCATTGTTTATCAGCAAGTGAGCACGATCCCAAGCTTTCATACGATACATTTCATAATATTCCATTCTTTTTAGTGCTTGCAACTGCTAAATAAGCCACCATTGGCCCAAAGAAAGCTCCTAGTGCCAGCCCTTTGGTAAAGAAGGTGAGAAACACAATAGAATTCAAGAAAGACATCATTGCAAAATATGAAAGTGGAGTGCATGTGGCAGAGCTTGCCAGAATGTATGGGAAACCCCATATAACCATTGCTTCCATTGTGGCCAAGAAAAAGGAAATCAAGGAAGCTGTTCTTGCGAAAGGGGTAAATATGCTCACAAAAAAGAGATCGCAAATACTTGAAGATGTGGAGAAGTTGTTGTTGGCGTGGATCAATGAGAAACAATTAGCAGGAGATAGTGTTATGCAGTCAATAATTTGTGAAAAGGCAAGGCAGTTGCATGACGATCTCGTAAAAAAAATGCCTGCAACGAGTGTTGATATTAGTGAATTTAAGGCCAGCAAAGGCTGGTTTGATAGATTTAAGAAGCGTAGTGGCATACACAGTGTGGTAAGGCATGGCGAGGCTGCAAATTCTGACAAATGTGTGGCTGAAAAATATGTGCGTGAATTCAAGGGGTACATAGAGGCTGAAAAATTCCTCCCCCAACAAGTGTTCAATTGTGATGAAGCAGGCCTCTTTTGGAAGAAAATGCCAAAGAGGACCTACATCATGCAGGAGGAAAAGGAACTGCCAGGACACAAGCGTATGAAAGACAGGCTAACTCTCATGTTCTGTAGTAATGCTAGTGGGGATTTCAAAGTGAAGCCTTTACTGGTGTATCACTCTGAAAATCCCAGCGTGTTCAAGAAAAACAGTGTTGCCAAGGCTAATTTGTGTGTGATGTGGAAGGCTAACATTAAGGCATGGGTCACGAGGGAAATTTTCCTTGATTGGTTCAATGAAGTGCTTGGTCCGAGTGTGAAATACCTCCTGGAAAATAAATTGAAACTCAAGTGCTTCCTGGTAATGGACAATGCTCCTGCTCATCCTCCAGACTTGGATGACCAAATGATGGAGGAGTTTCGTTTCATCACAGTGAAGTTCTTGCCCCATAATACCACTCCTCTCATCCAGCCCATGGACCAGCAGGTCATTTCAAGCTTCAAAAAACTCTACACCAAAGCAATGTTTCAAAGGTTCTTTGATGTAACCTCAGACAATGCATTGACCCTAAGAGAGTTCTGGAAAGATCACTTCAATATCCTCAACTGCATAACTCTCACAGATAAGGCTTGGCAGGGAGTGACTTCCAGGACTTTGAACTCTGCTTGGAGAAAATTGTGGCCAGAGTGTGTCCTTGACAAAGATTTTGAAGGGTTTGAGGCTGATTCCTGACAACCCTATGCCAGTTGTGGAATCTATTGTGGCATTGGGGAATTCCATGGGGTTCGATGTGAGTGGCGAGGATGTGGAAGAGTTGGTGGAGGACCACAATGAAGAGCTAACCACTGAAGAGCTGCAAGACCTTCATCTGGAACAGCAACAGACCACAGCTAAGGAAATTTCTTCAGAGGAGGAGGAAGAGAGAGGCAAGAAGGTGCCTTCTTCAGAGATTAAGGAGATTTGTGCAATGTGAAGTAGGGTGGAAACATTTATGGAGGAACATCACCCTAACAAAGCTGTTACAGGCCGTGTCTGTGACATGTTCAATGACAATCTCATGTCCCCTTTTAAGGAAATTTTAAAGAGACGCCAGAAACAGAGCTGTCTGGAACAATATTTTGTGTGACAGGGGTCCAGTGACTCTCAAGCTGGTCCTAGTGGCATTAAAAAACAAAGAAGGGAAGTAACCCCGGAAAAGGACTTGGTACCTTAAGTCTTTATGGAAGGGGATTTCCCTTCCAAACAGTAATTTCTCCATCCTCTCCCCTCCTCCTGTCTTCTATACACTAAGAAGAATCTTCAATAAAGGTAAGTGTCATGTTATTATTGTTTTATTCTTCATGTCTCATTGTTTTCTGTGTACAGTGGACCCCCGAGTATCGTAAGGCTCATATATTGTAAAAATCAATCGTGTTTCGTAAGCTTTTTTCGATTTCGTGTATTCGTAAACTCCCTCGTGTTTCATAACGTATTAGACCTGTCCGCCTGCTCTGCGCCTGCGCAGGATGCAGGATTCCCGCCAGTGAAGCGTTGTTTACCATTGAGAGAACATTATCCAGCGCGCTCTCTCAAACATTCACAATACATTTGGTGTCTTTTTTGGTTGTTTAGTGATTGTCACTGTGAAATAAGTCACCATGGGTCCAAAGAAGCTTCCTAGTGGCACCCCAGTGGTAGCATTCATGCAAGGAGTGTAGCATTCATGCAGGGAGTGTAGCATTCATGCAGGGAGTGTAGCATTCATGCAGGGAGTGTAGCATTCATGCAGGGAGTGTAGCATTCATGCAGGGAGTGTAGCATTCATGCAGGGAGTGTAGCATTCATGCAGAGAGTGTAGCATTCATGCAGGAGTGTAGCAGGCATGCAGGAGTGTAGCAGGCATGCAGGGAGTGCTCATGCAGAGAGTGTAGCATTCATGCAGGAGTGTAGCAGGCATGCAGGGAGTGTAGCAGGCATGCAGGGAGTGTAGCATTCATGCAGGGAGTGTAGCATTCATGCAGGGAGTGTAGCAGGCATGCAGGGAGTGTAGCAGGCATGCAGGGAGTGTAGCATTCATGCAGGGAGTGTAGCAGGCATGCAGGGAGTGTAGCATTCATGCAGGGAGTGTAGCATTCATACAGGGAGTGTAGCAGGCATGCAGGGAGTGTAGCAGGCATGCAGGGAGTGTAGCAGGAAGGCAGGGAGTGGGGATTCCCCTTCGTAGAGGCTGAAGAATTCCTCCCCCAACAATTGTTTAATTGTGATGAAACAGGCCTGTTTTGGAAGACAATGCCCAACAGGACCTTCATTACTCATTACCCTATCTTCCAGATGCCTGCAACTCTCTTCAATAAAGGTAAGTAAATGTTATTTATTAATCTTTTTTATTATTTAGTATGTGAATATTTTTGGGTGGAACGGATTAATTGTATTTACATTATTTCTTATGGGAAAAAAGGTTTCGAATTTCGTAAATTTCGTGTTAAGTAATAGCTCCTGGAACGGATTAATTATGATAGTCGAGGGACCACTGTATGTAAATCTATATTTCATATAAAAATTTTTTTTTTTTTAATACTTTTGGGTGTCTGGAATGGATTAATTGGGTTTACATTATTTCTTATGGGGAAAATGGTTTCACAAATCGTAAATTTCGCATTTAGTCAGACTCTCTGGAACAGATTAATTACGAAAATCGAGGGTCCACTGTACATTATATATTATATTGGTTTCACAGGCCACAAACATTACTGGAAAAAAAAAATTAGAAAAGAAAAGAAAAAAGAAAAAAAAAAAAAAAAAATGTGACTTTACGGAAGTCACGGATGTTGCCGCCACCCGGTCACTGAGGGTCAACTTCACAACTCTATATCTCAGTAAGTACACATCAGAACATTTTTTCTTTGTTTTATTACCTAAAGAAAAATAATATCTTTAATTCTGTAAGATTTTTTTTTTTTTAAATTCTTGGACTCTGGCTGTCACTCTGAGATTTGGCCTCTGGACCCTCAAAGGGTTAAAGAATGACATGTATATTCTATAAAGAGTTAATATTGCCTAATGAATTTGTTGATTTTTAAATCACTTACAGTTATATTTGATCCCTCCAAGTCATTAATCCTTGTCATATGTTCCCTGAATTCTGGTCCATGGCTGTCCCGATACCTGCGTCCCTGGGTCACATGCAGGTAAGCATGGATCATTTCATGCTGAAATACAGGTAAATTAAAAACAAGCACTACAGTCACTACACAACAGCTGTAAATATAAATGAATAACTTTATTAACAGAAGAAAAATACTGTCCATTTACCTAATACATGTAGGCAGCCTGTTAACCTTGAAATGATAAAACCTCAAAAAAATGAACACTGCATAATGAATAATATTTTTTTTTTCTGCCATAACACTGGTAAAATTTAGTAGACAACAGTTAAGCAGAGGCATATTCATAATAGAAGCTAAATGCAAAAGAAAAAAGTGAGCCTAATTTACTGGGAACAGTTGAAGTCCCTTGACCTATACTCCTTGGAATGCAGGTGAGAAAGATACTTGATAATATAAACATAGTTCCAAATCTGCACACAGAAATCACTCCCTATGAAAGCAAAAGACTCAGCAGGCAGTGCAACATCCCCCCAATGAAAAGCATGGGTGTCATAAGTACACCAAGAAAAAATAGTGTCAGGGGCCCAAGACTGTTCAACTTTCTCCCAGCAAACATAAGGGGGGGTTACCATAAACCCCTGGCTATATTCAAGAGGGAGCTGGACAGGCACCTTAAGTCAGTGCCTGATCAGCTGGGCTGTGGTTTGTATGTCGGTTTGCATGTGGCTGACAGTAACAGCCCAGATAATCAGGCCCTTATCCACCACAAGGCCTGGTCACAGACCAGGCTGCAGGGACGTTTACCCCGGGAACACCCTCAAGGTATACTCAAAGAGTCTATGTCTGAAAAAAATTACAATTGACCCATGAACAACACAGGTTTGAATTGCGTGGGTCCACTTATATGAGGATTTTTTCAATAAATATAGTGGAAATTTTTTTTGAGATTTGCAACAATTTGAAAAAACGCAGATGAACCACGTAGCCTAGGAATACTGAAAAAAATTAAGAAAAAGTTAGGTATGACATGAATGCATAAAATATATGTAGATACCTGTTTATTTTATCATTTACTACCATAAAATATACACAAATATTATAAAAAGTTAAAATTTATCAAAATTTACACAAACACTTACAGATCATACATGGCACCATTTGCAGTTGAGAGAAATGTAAACAAATGTAAAGATACAATATTAACCTTTGGGGGTCCAAGGGGTCTCTCTGAAACTCGTTCTCAGGGTCCACGAATTTAAAAAAAAAAAATATTTTTTCTTATGGAATGATAGAGAATCTTTTTCCGATCATAACGCCACAAAAATTATGAAATTTGATCGAAAACTAACGGAATTATGCTTTCGCGAAGTTAGCGGTAGCCATGACACTTACGCATCGGCGATTTCGCCCACTTTGAGCCCTATTTTTTGCACATTCTAATGTTTCAGTCTACTAAAATTATAGCTATGTCGCTAGAACTCCATTTTTTCTATCGATTGAGTACAAGAAACTGCCTATTTACCAATTTTAACTACCCAAAATAGTAGTCAGAAAATGGCAATTTGGCCAATTTCACACAAATTTCAAACGATGCCAATTTCAGAATAGGGTCCATAATAATCAAGGCAGACATTCCTGGCACTAAAATAACATCTTCTCTGTTCATTAGTCACGTCTCCAGGCCAATCTTACATTACTTTTGCTTTCCATTTTGAATTTTTATTCTCTCAAAAAATAGAAGATTTACTGTTATGTATACAACTGCATCACTGTAAAAATGGTATAAATAATATCAGCGCACTTGTGCAAGAATATTAGACTCTCCAGTTGATGTGTATTGGACGCATGGTGTGATTTGTTTACTCCTGAACATCGGCCAAAATCGAACATTTTCGCTACTTTGCGCTCAGTTTCAAGGTACTTGTCATCGTGAAAGCAGTCAAAATTATCTCTATTTCTGTAATATATCATCTATTCTATAAAATGAGACTAAGAAAACGAGAATACAAGCATAAATACCATACGAAAATAGACTGGAAAGTCGCTGTTTTAAACCAAAAACACGGTCAGGTTTTTCCTCATTATGCACTGTGTGTGAAGGAATTTTTATACTGCGCACACTGACCGCACAGACCCATTCTATCACATCTAGGCCTAACAGCCTGTTTCTGCTTGATTTGAGGGCGCTAAAATTTAGGCGTACATACTAGTACGTCAATAACCCCAGTGCGTAAGACGTACTAGTACGACCAAAACCCCGAAAGGGTTAAATCATAACTGCATAAAATTAACTGTAGCACATACAAGTACTCCTCACTTAACGACCTACCTGTTTAACGACCACTCAGACTTATGACCAGCTCTCCAACAAGTGTACTGTACAGTGGACCCCCGAGTAACGAACACTCCGGAAATCGTACAATTATGTAAGTATAATATTGTAAGTGCTTGTGGAAGTGTATTTTTGGGGGTCTGAAATAGACTAACCTACGTGACATTATTCCTTAAGGGAGTAAATTTGTTCGGTAATGGCACTTGAGCAGGCTTCTGGAATGAAGTTTTACATTACTCGGGGTCCACTGTAT
>WNWK01011884.1:0-62286 GCA_009830355.1 Cherax destructor | reverse complement strand
AAAAATGCAATAAAATCAAGTTTTATAGCATTTTTGAATATTTATTAATTATTTACATATTTTTAAAAATCCCATTAAAAATCTATAAAAATCAAATTTTTATAGAATATTTCATTTTATTTTCGAAAAATACAGAAACATTAAAAAGCTCAGAAAAATGTGCTAAAATCGTATTTTATTGCATATTTCACGTTTTAGAGCGGTTTGAGTGTTTTTCTGGCAAAACTCATGTTTTAGCTAAAATACTTAGATTATCACACTTTTAAATAGCATTTCTACTACAATTGAAATTTATGGGAAAAGTAAGCAAAATTAAAAGTAAGAAAAGTAAGAAAATCCTTGAAAATGCCTTAAATCGTCAAAAAATGCAATAAAATCAAGTTTTATAGCATTTTTGAATATTTATTAATTATATACATATTTTTAAAAAATCCCATTAAAAATTTATAAAAATCAATATTTTTATAGAGTATTTCATAGTATTTTCGAAAAATACATGAAACATTAAAAAGCTCAGAAAAATGTGCTAAAATCGTATTTTATTGCATATTTCGACGTTTTAGAGCGGTTTGAGTGTTTTTCTGGCAAAACTCATGTTTTAGCTAAAATACTTTGATTATCACACTTTTAAATAGAATTTCTACTGCAATTGAAATTTATGGGAAAATTAAGCAAAATTTTATGATTTTCTTTTAGGAAGCTTACTCATAGGTATATTTTATCTAAAAAATAGTGTTTTCAGAAAATCCTTGAAAATGCCTTAAATCGTCAAAAAATGCAATAAAATCAAGTTTTATAGCATTTTTGAATATATATTAATTATTTACATATTTTTAAAAATTGAATTAAAGATCTATAAAAATAAATATTATTATATAATATTTCATATTATTTTTCAAAAAATACATGAAACATAAAAAATATCTTCAAAATGTGCTAAAATGGTATTTTATTGCATATTTCGACGATTTAGAGCGGTTTGAGTGCTTTTCTGGCAAAACTCATTTTTTAGCTAAAATACCTAGATTTTCAAACTTTTAAATATAATTTCTACTGCAATTGAAATTTATGGGAAAAGTTAGCATAATTTTATGATTTTGTTTTAGGAAGCTTACTCATAGGTGTATTTTATCTAAAAAAATAGTTTTTCAGAAAATCCTTGAAAATGCCTTAAATCGTCAAAAAATGCAATAAAATCAAGTTTTATAGCATTTTTGAATATATATTAATTATTTACATATTTTTAAAAATCCCATTAAAAATCTATAAAAATCAATATTTTTATAGAATATTTCATATTATTTTCGAAAAATACATGAAACATTAAAAAGCTCAGAAAAATGTGCTAAAATCGTATTTTATTGCATATTTCGACGTTTTAGAGCGGTTTGAGTGCTTTTCTGGCAAAACTCATTTTTTAGCTAAAATACTTAGATTATCACACTTTTAAATAGAATTTCTACTGCAATTGAAATTTATGGGAAAAGTAAGCAAAATTTTATGATTTTCTTTTAGAAGCTTACTCATAGGTATATTTTATCTAAAAATAGTTTTCAGAAAATCCTTGAAAATGCCTTAAATCGTCAAAAAATGCAATAAAATCAAGTTTTATAGCATTTTAATATATTAATTATTTACATATTTTAAAAATCCATTAAAAATCTATAAAATCAATATTTTATAGAATATTTCATATTATTTTCGAAAATACATGAAACATTAAAAGCTCAGAAAAATGTGCTAAAATCGTATTTTATTGCATATTTCGACGTTTTAGCGCGGTTTGAGTGCTTTTTTGGCAAAACTCATTTTTAGCTAAAATACTTGATTATCAAACTTTTAAATAGAATTTCTACTGCAATTGAAATTTATGGGAAAAGTTAAGCAAAATTTTATGATTTTCTTTTAGAAGCTTACTCATAGGTATATTTATCTAAAAAATAGTGTTTTCAAAAAATCCTTGAAAATGCCTTAAATCGTCAAAAAATGCAATAAAATCAAGTTTTATAGCATTTTTAATATTTATTAATTATTTACATATTTTTAAAAAATCCATTAAAAATCTATAAAAATCAATATTTTTATAATATTTCATATTATTTTCGAAAATATGAAACATAAAAGTTCAGAAAATGTGCTAAAATCGTATTTTATTGCATATTTCGACGTTTTAGAGCGGTTTGAGCTTTCTGGCAAACTCATTTTTAGCTAAAATACTTAGATTTCAACTTTTAAATAGAATTTCTACTGCAATTGAAATTTATGGGAAAAGTAAGCATATTTATTTTTTTAGGAAGCTTACTCAGGTATATTTATTAAAAAATAGAGTTATCAAAATGCAATAAAATCATTTTATAGCATTTTAATATTTTTAATTATTTACATATTTTTAAAAATCCATTAAAAATCTTAAAATCAATATTTTATAGATATTCAATTATTTTCGAAAATACATGAAACATTAAAAAGCTCAGAAAAATGTGCTAAAATCGTATTTATTGCATATTTCGACGTTTTAGAGGGTTTGAGTGCTTTTCTGCAAAACTCATTTTTAAAAATCTAGATTATCACACTTTTAAATAGAATTTCTACTGCAATTGAAATTTATGGGAAAAGTTAGCAAATTTATGATTTTTTTTAGGAAGTTACTCAAGGATTTTATCTAAAAATGTTTTTAGAAAATCCTTAAATGTTAATGTCAAAAATGCAATAAAATAGTTTTATAGCATTTTGAATTTTATAATTATTTACATATTTTAAAAATCATTAAAATCTATAAAATAATTTTTATAATATTTCATATTATTTCAAAAATACATGAAACATTAAAAGTCAGAAAATTGCTAAAATCTTTTATTGCATATTTCGACGTTTAGAGCGTTTGATGCTTTTCTGGCAAACTCATTTTTAGTAAATACTAGATTTACTTTTAAATAGAATTCTACTGCAATAAATTTATGGAAAAAAGCAAAATTTTATGATTTCTTTAGGATTTACTATATTTTTCAAAAATAGTGTTTCAAAAATCCTTCAAATGCTTTAAATTCAAAATATAAAAATTTATAATTTTTAATATTTATATTTTTAAACATATTTTTAAAATCAAAAATCTAAAAATCATATTTTTTAGATATTTCTATATTTTAGAAAATAATGAAACATTAAAATCAGAAAATGGTAAAATCAATTTTATGATTTCTTTTAGAGCGTTTATGTTTTTCAAAAATATTTTTAGACAAATCTTAAATTATCAAACGTTTTAAGCATTTTGAATTTTATTAATTATTTACATATTTATAAAACATATAGCAAAATTTTATGAAATAACATTTTTTTAGGAAGCTTACTTTAAAATAGTATATATTTATCATGATAAATAATAGTGTTTTCAGAAAATCTTGAAAATGCCTTAAATCGTCAAAATGCAATAAAATCAAGTTTTATAGCATTTTAATATTTATTAATTATTTACATATTTTAAAATCCCATTAAAAATCTATAAAAATCAATATTTTATAGAATATTTCATATTATTTTCGAAAAATACATGAAACATTAAAAGCTCAGAAAAATTGCTAAAATGTATTTTATTGCATATTTCGACGTTTTAGAGCGGTTTGAGTGCTTTTCTGGCAAAACTCATTTTAGCTAAAATACTGATTTCAACTTTAAATAGAATTTCACTGCAATTGAAATTTATGGGAAAAGTAAGCAAAATTTTATGATTTTCTTTAGGAAGCTTACTCATAGGTATTTTATCTAAAAAATAGTTTTCAGAAAATCTTGAAAATGCCTTAATCGTCAAAAATGCAATAAAATCAAGTTTTATAGCATTTTTGAATATTTATTAATTATTTACTATTTTTAAAAATTCAATTAAAAATCTATAAAATAATATTATTATATAATATTTCATATTATTTTCAAAAATACATGAAACATAAAAATATCATAAAAAATAACACTTCATTTTATTGCATTTTTGACGATTTAAGGCATTTTCAAGGATTTTCTGAAAACACTATTTTGTGTAGATAAAATATACCTGAGTAAGCAATAAAGAAAATCATAAAGTTTTGCTTAATTTTCCTATAAATTTCAATTGCAGTAGAAATTATATTTACAAGTGTGATAATCTAAGTATTTTAGCTAAAAAATGAGTTTTGCCATAAAAACACTCAAACCGCTCTAAAACGTCGAAATATGCAATAAAATACGATTTTAGCACATTTTTCTGAGCTTTTAATGTTTCATGTATTTTTCGAAAATAATATGAAATATTCTATAAAATATTGATTTTATAGATTTTTAATGGGATTTTAAAAATATGTAAATAATTAATATATATTCAAAATGCTATAAAACTTGATTTTATTGCATTTTTGACGATTTAAGGCATTTTCAAGTATTTTCTGAAAAATATTTTTAGATAAAATACACCTATAATAAGCTTCTAAAACAAAATCATAAAATTATGCTAACTTTCCCATAAATTTCAATTGCATAAAATTATATTTAAAAGTTTGAAAATCTAGGTATTTTAGCTAAAAATGAGTTTTGCCAAAAGCACTCAAACTGCTCAAAACGTCGAAATATGCAATAAAATACGATTTTAGCAATTTCTGAGCTTTAATGTTTCATGTATTTTCCGAAAATAATATGAATATTCTATAAAAATATTGATTTTTATAGATTTTTAATGGGATTTTTTAAAAATAAGTAAATAATTAATATATACTCAAAAATGCTATAAAACTTGATTTTATTACATTTTTTGACGAAAGAAAATCATAAAATTTTCTAACTTTTCCCATAAATTTGAATTGCAGTAGAAATACTATTTAAAAGTTTGAAAAACTAGGTATTTTAGCTAAAAAATGAGTTTTGCCAGAAAAGCACTCAAACCGCTCTAAAACGTCGAAATATGCAATAAAATACGATTTTAGCACATTTTTCTGAGCTTATTAATGTTTCATGTATTTTTCGAAAATAATATGAAATATTCTATAAAAATATTGATTTTTATAGATTTTTAATGGGATTTTTAAAAAATAAGTAAATAATTAATTTATACTCAAAAATGCTATAAAACTTGATTTTATTGCATTTTTTGACGATTTAAGGCATTTTCAAGTATTTTCTGAAAAACTATTTTTTTTTGATAAAATACACCTATGAGTAAGCTTCCTAAAACAAAATCATAAAATTATGCTAACTTTTCCTATAAATTTCAATTGCAGTAGAAATTCTATTTAAAAGTTTGAAAATCTAGGTATTTTAGCTAAAAAATGAGTTTTGCCAGAAAAGCACTCAAACTGCTCTAAATCATTGAAATATGCAATAAAATACCATTTTAGCACATTTTTATGATATTTTTTATGTTTAATGTATTTTTTGAAAAATTATATGAAATATTATATAATAATATTTATTTTTATAGATTTTTAATTGAATTTTTAAAAATATGTAAATAATTAATAAATATTCAAAAATGCTATAAAACTTGATTTTATTGCATTTTTTGACGATTTAAGATATTTTCAAGGATTTTCTGAAAACACTATTTTTTTAAATAAAATATACCTATGAGTAAGCTTCCTAAAAGAAAATCATAAAATTTTGCTTACTTTTCCCATAAATTTCAATTGCAGTAGAAATTCTATTTAAAAGTGTGATAATCTAAGTATTTTAGCTAAAAAATGAGTTTTGCCAGAAAAGCACTCAAACCGCTTTAAAACGTGGAAATATGCAATAAAATACGATTTTAGCACATTTTTCTGAGCTTTTTAATGTTTCATGTATTTTTCGAAAATTATATGAAATACTCCATAAAAATATTGTTTTTTTTAGATTTTTAATGGGATTTTTTAAAAATATGTATATAATTAATAAATATTCAAAATTGCTATAAAACTTGATTTTATTGCATTTTTTGACGATATAAGGCATTTTCAAAAAAATTCTGAAAACACTATTTTTTTTTATAAAATATACCTATGAGTAAGCTTCCTAAAAGAAAATCATAAAATTTTGCTTACTTTTCCCATAAATTTCAATTGCAGTAGAAATTCTATTTAAAATGAGTTTTGCCAGAAAAGCACTCAAACCGCTCTAAAACGTCGAAATATGCAATAAAATGCGATTTTAGCACATTTTTCTGAGCTTTTTAATGTTTCATGTATTTTTCGAAAATAATATGAAATATTCTATAAAAATATTGATTTTTATAGATTTTTAATGTTTTTTTTTAAAAATAAGTAAATAATTAATATATATTCAAAAATTATATAAAACTTGATTTTATTGCATTTTTTGACGATTTAAGGCATTTTGAAAGATTTTCTGAAAACACTATTTTTGAATTAAAGTGTGATAATCTAATATTTTAGCTAAAAATGAGTTTTGCAGAAAAGCACTCAAACCGCTCTAAAACGTCGAAATATGCAATAAAATACGATTTTAGCACATTTTTCTGAGCTTTAATGTTTCATGTATTTTTCGAA
This sequence comes from Cherax destructor, assembly GCA_009830355.1. NCBI lineage: Eukaryota > Metazoa > Arthropoda > Malacostraca > Decapoda > Parastacidae > Cherax > Cherax destructor. Next base: position 55,783 of record WNWK01011884.1, on the reverse strand, counting down.
AATAATATGAAATATCTATAAAATATTGATTTTTATAGATTTTTAATGGGATTTTTAAAATATGTATATAATATATATTCAAAAATGCTATAAAACTTGATTTTATTGCATTTTTGACGATTTAAGGCATTTTCAAGGATTTTCTGAAAACTATTTTAGATAAAATACTGATAACCTAAAGAAAATCATAAAATTTTGCTAATTTTCCCATAAATTTCAATTGCAGTAGAAATTCAATTTGCTTAACTTTTCCCATAAATTTCAATTGCAGTAGAAATTCTATTTAAAAGTGTGATAATCTAGTATTTTAGCTAAAAATGAGTTTTGCCAGAAAAGCACTCAAACCGCTCTAAAACGTCGAAATATGCAATAAAATACGATTTTATCACATTTTTATGATTTTTTAATGTTTCATGTATTTTTCGAAAATAATATGAAATATTATAAAAATATTGATTTTTATAGATTTTTAAATTTGATTTTTAAAAATATGTAAATAATTAATAAATATTCAAAAATGCTATAAAACTTGATTTTATTGCATTTTTGACGATTTAAGGCATTTTCAAGGATTTTCTGAAAACACTATTTTTGAGATAAAATATACCTATGAGTAAGCTCGAAATCAATTTATTCATATTAATTGCAGAAATTTATTTAAAGTGAAGTATTATAAAATAGTTCAGAAAACACTAAACTAACGTCGAAATATGCAATAAAATACATTTAGACATTTTGATTTTATGTTTCATGATTTGAAAATAATATGAATATAAATATTATTTAAGATTTAATGATTTAAAATAAAATAATTATAATATTAAATGCTATAAAACTTATTTTATTGCATTTTAGATTTAGGATTTAAGATTTCGAAAATATTTAATAATAACCTGAGTAAGCTTCAAAGAAAATCATAAATTTGCTATTTCCCATAAATTTCAATTGCAGTAGAAATTTATTTAAAGTGAAATCTAGATTTGCTAAAATGAGTTTTGCCAGAAAAGCACTCAAACCGCTCTAAAAATATGTATGATTTTATGCCATTTTTCTGAACTTTTAATATTTCATGTATATTTCGAAAATGTTATAAATACTCTATATTAATATTGATTTTTACTAGATTTTAATGGATTTTTAAAAATTTTTTGTAAATAATTTATAAATATTAAAAAAATGCTATAAAACTTATTTTATTGCATTTTGACGATTTAAAGGCTTTCAAATAGGATTTTCTGAAACCTATTTTTTTAGATAAAATATACCTATGAGTAAGCTTCCTAAAAGAAAATCATAAAATTTTGCTTACTTTTCCCATAAATTTCAATTGCAGTAGAAATTCTATTTAAAAGTGTGATAATCTAAGTATTTTAGCTATAAAATGAGTTTTGCCAGAAAACACTCAAACTGCTCTAAAACGTCGAAATATGCAATAAAATCGATTTTAGCACATTTTTCTGACTTTTTAATGTTTCATGTATTTTTCGAAAATAATATGGAATATTCTAAATAATATTGATTTTTATAGATTTTTAATGGGATTTTTAAAAATATGTAAATAATTAATATATATCAAAATGCTATAAAACTTGATTTTATTGCATTTTTTGACGATTTAAGGCATATTGAAGGATTTTCTGAAAACTTTTTTTAGATAAAATACACCTATGAGTAAGCTTCCTAAAAGAAAATCATAAAATTTTGCTACTTTTCCCATAAATTTCAATTGTAGTAGAAATTCATTTAAAAGTTTGAAAATCTACGTATTTTAGCTAAAAATGAGTTTTGCTAGAAAAGCACTCAAACCGCTCTAAATCGTCGAAATATGCAATAAAATACCATTTTAGCATATTTTTTGACTTTTTATGTTTCATGTATTTTTAAAAAATAATATGAAATACTCTATAAAATATTATTTTTATAGATTTTTAATTGGGAATTTTTAAAAATATGTAAATAATTAATATATATAAAACTTTAATTTTATTGCATTTTTGACGATTTAAGGCATTTTGAAGGATTTTCTGACAAACTATTTTTTAGATAAAATACCTATGAGTAAGCTTTCTAAAGAAAATCATAAAATTTAGCTTACTTTTCCCATAAATTCAATTGTAGAAATTCCATTTAAAAGTATGAAAATCTAGTATTTTAGCTAAAAATAGTTTTGCCAGAAAAGCATAACTGCTCTAAAACGTCGAAATATGCAATAAAATACGATTTTAGCACATTTTTCTGACCCTTTTAATGTTTCATGTTTTTAAATTTTTCGCAAAAAATGCAATAAAATCAAGAAATTTTGAATATTTATAATTATTTACATTTTTTAAAAATATGTATTATAATTAAATAAATTTTTCGAAAACATGAAAGAACTTGATTTTATTGCATATTTGACGTTTAGAGCTTTGAGGTTTTCTGGCAAACTATTTTTTAGCTAAAATACCTGATTTCAAACTTAAGAAAATTCTATGCATTGATTTATGAAGTTTTCCCATAATTAATTGCTAGAAATTACTATTAGGTGATTATATTTAGCAAAAATGAGTTTTTCAGAAAACTTAAAATGCCTTAAACGTCAAAAATGCAATAAAATCAGTTTTATAGCATTTTGATTTTTTAATTATTTATATTTTGAAAATAATATGAAAATCTATAAAAATATTGATTTTTATAGAATTTTTATGATTTTTGAAAATATGAAATAATTAAAAATATAAAAATGCTAAATCGATTTTATTGCATTTTGACGTTTAAGTTTTGAGGTTTTCTGACAAAACTCATTTTTTAGATAAAATACCTTTATGAGCAGCTTTTAAAAATAAATTTTACTGTAACTTTTCTAAATTTCATGAGAAATTATTAAAGCAAAAATTATGTATTTATAAATAGTTTTCAGAAACTTACTCAAAACGTAAATATTTATTACAAATTTTAGCACATTTTCTGAACTTTAATGTTTCATGCATTGAAAATGCCTTAAATCGTCAAAAATGCAATAAAATCAAGTTTTATAGCATTTTTGAATATATATTAATTATTTACATATTTTTAAAAAATACCATTAAAAATCTATAAAAATCAATATTTTTATAGAATATTTCATATTATTTTCGAAAATACATGAAACATTAAAAAGCTCAGAAAAATTGCTAAAATCGTATTTTATTGCATATTTCGACGTTTTAGAGCGGTTTGAGTGCTTTTCTGGCAAAACTCATTTTTAGCTAAAATACTTAGATTATCAACTTTTAAATAGAATTTCTACTGCAATTGAAATTTATGGAAAATTAAGCAAAATTTTATGATTTTCTTTAGGAAGCTTACTCATAGGTGATTTTATCTAAAAAATATGTTTTCAGAAAATCCTTCAAAATGCCTTAATCGTCAAAAATGCAATAAAATCAAGTTTTATAGCATTTTGAATATTTATTATTATTTACATATTTTTAAAAAATCCCATTAAAAATCTATAAAAATCAATATTTTATAGAATATTTCATATTATTTTCGAAAAATACATGAAACATTAAAAAGCTCAGAAAAATGTGCTAAAATCGTATTTTATTGCATATTTCGACGTTTTAGAGGTTTGAGTGCTTTTCTGGCAAAACTCATTTTTAGCTAAAATACCTAGATTTTCAAACTTTTAAATAGAATTTCTACTGCAATTGAAATTTATTGGAAAAGTTAAGCAAAATTTTATGATTTTCTTTTAGAAGCTTACTCAAGGTATATTTTATTAAAAAATAGTTTTTTCAGAAAATCCTTAAAATGCCTTAAATCGTCAAAATGCAATAAAATCAAGTTTTATAGCATTTTTGAATATATATTAATTATTTACTATTTTTAAAAATCCAATTAAAAATCTATAAAAATCAATATTTTTAGAATATTTCATATTATTTCGAAAAATACATGAAACATTAAAAGCTCAGAAAATGTGCTAAAATCGTATTTTATTGCATATTTCGACGTTTTAGAGCGGTTTGAGTGCTTTTCTGGCAAAACTCATTTTTAGCTAAAATACTTAGATTATCAAACTTTAAATAGAATTTCTACTGCAATTGAAATTTATGGGAAAATGTAAGCAAAATTTTATGATTTTCTTTAGGAAGCTTACTCATAGGTTATTTTATCTAAAAAATAGTGTTTTCAGAAAATCCTTGAAAATGCCTTAAATCGTCAAAAATGCAATAAAATCAGTTTTATAGCATTTTTGAATATTTATCAATTATTTACATATTTTTAAAAATCCTATTAAAATCTATAAAAATCAATATTAATTTAGAATATTTTATATTATTTTCAAAATACATGAAACATTAAAAGCTCAGAAAAATGGCATAAAATTGCATTTTATGGCATATTTCGACGTTTTAGAGCGGTTTCAGTGCTTTTCTGACAAAACTCATTTTTTAGCTAAAATACGTAGATTTTCAAACTTTTAAATAGAATTTCTACTGCAATTGAAATTTATAGGAAAAGTTAGCAAAATTTTATGATTTACTTTTAGGAAGCTTACTAATAGGTGGATTTTATCTAAAAAAAATAGTTTTTCAGAAAATCCTTCAAAATGCCTTAAATCGTCAAAAAATGCAATGATATCAAGTTTTATAGCATTTTTGAATATATATTAATTATTTACATATTTTTAAAAATCCCATTAAAAATCTATAAAAATCAATATTTTTATAGAGTATTTCATATTAGTTTCGAAAAATGCATGAAACATTAAAAAGCTCAGAAAAATGTGCTAAAATCGTATTTTATTGCATATTTCGACGTTTTAGAGCGGTTTGAGTGCTTTTCTGGCAAAACACATTTTTTAGCTAAAATACTTAGATTATCACACTTTTAAATAGAATTTCTACTGCAATTGAAATTTATGGGAAAAGTTAGCCAAATTTTATGATTTTCTTTTAGGAAGTTTAATCAGGTATATTTTATCTAAAAAAAATAGTGTTTTAAGAAAATCCTTGAAAATGCCTTAAATCGTCAAACAATGCAACAAAATCATAAAATTATGCTAACTTTTTCCATAAATTTCAATTGCTGTAGAAATTCTATTAAAAAATTTGAAGATCTAGGTATTTTAGCTAAAAAATGAGTTTTGCCAGAAAAGCACTCAAACCGCTCTAAAACGTCGAAATATGCAATAAAATACGATTTTAGCACATTTTTCTGAGCTTTTTAATGTTTCATGTATTTTTCGAAAATAATATGAAATATTATATAAAAATATTGATTTTTATAGATTTTGAATGGGATTTTTTAAAAATATGTAAATAATTATTATATATTAAAAAATGCTATAAAACTTGATTTTATTGCATTTTTTGACGATTTAAGGCATTTTGAAGGATTTTCTGAAAAACTATTTTTTTTAGATAAAATCCACCTATGAGTAAGCTTCCTAAAAAGAAAATCATAAAATTTTGTTAACTTTTCAAGGATTTTTCTGAGCTTTTTAATGTTTCATGTATTTTTCGAAAATAATATGAAATATTCTATAAAAATATTGATTTTTATAGATTTTGAATGGGATTTTTTAAAATTATGTAAATAATTAATATATATTCAAAAATGCTATAAAACTTGATTTTATTGCATTTTTTGACGATTTAAAGCATTTTGAAGGATTTTCTGAAAAACTATTTTTTTAGATAAAATATACCTATGAGTAAGCTTCCTAAAAGAAAATCATAAAATTTTGCTTACTTTTCCCATAAATTTCAATTGTAGTAGAAATTCTATTTAAAAGTGTGATAATCTAAGTTTTTTAGCTAAAAAATGAGTTTTGCCAGAAAAGCACTAAAACCGCTCTAAAACGTCGAAATATGCAATAAAATACGATTTTAGCACATTTTTCTGAGCTTTTTAATGTTTCATGTATTTGTCGAAAAACATATGAAATATTCTATAAAAATATTGATTTTTTATAGATTTTTAATGGGATTTTTTAAAAATATGTAAATAATTAGTATATATAAAACTTGATTTTATTGCATTTTTTGACGATTTAAGGCATTTATAAGGATTTTCTGAAAAACTATATTTTTTAGATAAAATCCACCTATGAGTAAGCTTCCTAAAAGAAAATCATAAAATTTCGCTAACTTTTCCCATAAATTTCAATTGCAGTAGAAATTCTATTTAAAAATTGAAAATCTAGGTATTTTAGCTAAAAATGAGTTTTGCCAGAAAAGCACTCAAACCGCTCTAAAACGTCGAAATATGCAATAAAATAATTTTAGCCATTTTCTGAGCTTTTTAATGTTTCATGTATTTTTGAAAATAATATGAAATATTCTATAATAATATTGATTTTTATAGATTTTTAATGGATTTTTAAAAATGTAAATAATTAAAATATTCAAAATGCTATAAAACTTATTTTATTGCATTTTTGACGATTTAAGGCATTTTCAAGATTTTCTGAAAACTTATTTTTAGATAAAATCCACCTATGAGTAAGCTTCCTAAAAGAAAATCATAAAATTTTGCTTACTTTTCCCATAATTTCAATTGCAGTAGAAATTCTATTTAAAAGTTTGAAAATCTAGTATTTTAGCTAAAAATGAGTTTTGCCAGAAAAGCACTCAAACCGCTCTAAACGTCGAAATATGCAATAAAATACATTTTAGCACATTTTTTGACTTTTTAATGTTTCATGTATTTTTGAAAATAATATGAAATATTCTATAATAATATTGATTTTTATAGATTTTAATTGTTTAAAATAGTAAATAATTTAAATATTCAAAATGCTATAAACGTTATTTTATTGCATTTGACGATTTAAGGCATTTTCAGTTCTAAAACTATTTTTAGATAAAATCACCTAGATAAGCTTCTAAATCATAAATTTGCTACTTTTCCCATAAATTTCAATTGCAGTAGAAATTCAATTTAAAAGTTTGAAAATCTAGTATTTTAGCTAAAAATGAGTTTTTCAGAAAAGCATAAACGCTCTAAAACGTCGAAATATGCAATAAAATCAATTTTAGCATTTTTGATTATTTAGATGTTTCATGATTTTTGAAAATAATATGAAATATTATAAATAATATTATTTTAAGTTTTAATGTGTTTTAAAATATGAAATAATTAAAATTCAAAAATGCTAAAACGTATTTTATTGCATATTTGACGTTTAAGCATTTGAGTTTTTCTGAAAACACATTTTTAGATAATATACCTAGAGTAAACTTTAAATAAAATTTCTATAAATTAAATTTATTTCAAAAGTTAGCATAAATGATTTTGTTTGAAAACTCTAGTTATTTTACTAAAAATAGTTTTGCAGAAAATCCTTCAAATGCTCTAAATCGTCGAAAAATGCAATAAAATCAAGTTTTATACATTTTAATATATATTAGTTATTTACATATTTTTAAAAAATCATAAAATCTATAAAAATAATATTTTATAGATATTTCATATTATTTAAAATAATAAACATTAAAAACTCAGAAAATTGCTAAAATCTATTTATTGCATATTTCGACGTTTTAGAGCGGTTTGAGTCTTTCTGAAAATATTTTTCAGATCTAAAATCCTAGATTTCAAAAAATCAATATTCAAGTTTTATAGAATTTGACATATTTAATATTTCTATTTTAAAAACTTAAACATCATAATCATATTTTCATAAGAAATTAGTTTCGAAAATCATGAAACATATTAAACGTCAAAAATGCATAAATCGATTTTATGCATATTTCGAGTTTTATTAGTTTGATGCTTTTTAAAAACCATTTTATAAAATACTTAGATTATCAACTTTTAATAGAATTTCATAATTGAAATAATGGAAAATAACAAAAATTTAATTATTTTATCATTTTGACGTTTAAGGTATATTTTATTGAAAAATATGTTCAGAAAATCCTTGAAAATGCCTTAATCGTCAAAAATGCAATAAACAAGTTTTAAGCATTTTTAATATTAATTATTTACATATTTTTAAAAATACTATTAAAAATCTATAAAAATCAATATTTTATAGAGTATTTCATATTAGTTTCGAAAATACATGAAACATTAAAAGCTCAGAAAAATGTGCTAAAATGTTTATGCATATTTCGACGATTTAGAGCGTTTGAGTGTTTTCTGGCAAAACTCATTTTTAGCTAAAATACTTTAGATTTTCAAACTTTTAAATATAATTTCTACTGCAATTGAAATTTATTGAAAAGTTAGCAAATTTAATTGATTTTGTTTTAGGAAGCTTACTCATAGGTGTATTTTATTATAATTTCATATTATTTTCAAAAATACATGAAACATTAAAAGCTCAGAAAATGTGCTAAAATCATTTTATTGCATATTTCGACGTTTTAGAGCGGTTTGAGTGCTTTCTGGCAAAACTCATTTTTAGCTAAAATACTAGATTTTCAAACTTTTAAATAAATTTCTACTGCAATTGAAATTTATGGGAAAAGTTAGCAAAATTTTATGATTTTCTTTTAGGAAGCTTACTCATAGGTGGATTTTATCTAAAAAATAGTTTTTCAGAAAATCCTTGAAAATGCTCTTAAATCGTCAAAAATGCAATAAAATCAAGTTTTATAGCATTTTGAATATTTATAATTATTTACTATTTTAAAAATCCATTAAAAATCTATAAAATCAATATTATTTAGAATATTTCATATTATTTTCAAAATACATGAAACATTAAAAGCTCAGAAAAATGGCTAAAATCGATTTTATGGCATATTTCGACGTTTTAGAGCGGTTTGAGTGCTTTTCTGACAAAACTCATTTTTTAGCTAAAATACGTAGATTTTCAAACTTTTAAATAGAATTTCTACTCAATTGAAATTTATGGGAAAGTAGCAAAATTTTATGATTTTCTTTAGGAAGTTTACTCAGGTATATTTTATCTAAAAAAATAGTTTTTCAGAAAATCCTTGAAAATGCCTTAAATCGTCAAAATGCAATAAAATAAGTTTATACATTTTTGAATATTTATAATTATTTACATATTTTTAAAAAATCCATTAAAAATCTATAAAAATCAATATTTTTATAGATATTTCATATTATTTCAAAATACATGAAACATTAAAAGCTCAGAAAAATGTGCTAAAATCGTATTTTATTGCATATTTCGACGTTTTAGAGCGTGAGTGCTTTTCTGGCAAAACTTTTTTTAGCTAAAATACTAGATTTTCAAACTTTTAAATAGAATTTCTACTGCAATGAAATTTATGGGAAAATTAGCATAATTTTATGATTTTCTTTTAGGAAGCTTACTCATAGGTGATTTTATCTAAAAAAATAGTTTTTCAGAAAATCCTTGAAATGCCTTAAATCGTCAAAAAATGCAATAAAATCAAGTTTTATAGCATTTTAATATATATAATTATTTACATATTTTTAAAAATCCCATTAAAATCTATAAAATCAATATTATCCCATTAAACTATAAAAATCAATATTTTTAGAATATTTCATTTATTTTCAAAAATACATGAAACATTAAAAGCTAGAAATGCTAAAATGATTTATGCATATTCGACGTTTAACGGTTAGTTTCTAAACTCATTTTACAAATCTAGATTTCAATTTTAATAAATTTCTACTGCAATTGAATTATGGAAAATAAGCAAAATTTTAGATTTTCTTTTGAAGTTATCAGGTATATTTATCTAAAAATAGTGTTTAGAAAACTTGAAAATCCTTAAATCGTCAAAATCAATAAAATCAAGTTTAGATTTTAATATTTATTATTTACATATTTTTAAAAATTCATAAAAATCTATAAAAATAATATTTTTATATTTTCATATTATTTTCGAAAATCTAAAATAAAACATTTTTGAATATTCTATTATTCAAAATCATGAACATTAAAGCTAGAAAATGTGCTAAAATCGATTTTATGCATATTTCGACGTTTAGAGGGTTTGAGTGCTTTCTGGAAAACTCATTTTAGCTAAAATCTAGATTTTCAACTTTTAAATAAATTTCTACTGCAATTGAAATTTATGGAAAAGTTAGAAATTTTATGATTTTCTTTAGGAAGCTTACTCATAGGTGGATTTTATCTAAAAAATAGTTTTCAGAAAATCCTTGAAAATGCCTTAAATCGTCAAAATGCAATAAAATCAAGTTTTATAGCATTTTGAATATTATTAATTATTTACATATTTTAAAAATCCCATAAATCTATAAAATCAATATTTTATAAATCATATTATTTTCAAAATCATGAAACATTAAATTCAAAAATGTGCTAAAATCGTATTTTATTGCATATTTGACGTTTTAGACGTTTAGTGCTTTTCTGGAAAACTATTTTAGCTAAAATACTGATTTTCAAACTTTTAAATAAATTTCTACTGCAATTAAATTTATGGAAAATTAGCAAAATTTTATATTTTCTTAGGAACTACTCATAGTGGATTTTATCTAAAAAATAGTTTTCAGAAAATCTTGAATCTTAAATCGTCAAAATCAAAAATCAGTTTATAGCATTAATATATTAATTATTTACTATTTTAAAAATCATTAAATCTATAAAATAATATTTTATAAATTTATTTTCAAAAATACATGAAACATTAAAAAGCTAGAAAAATGTGCTAAAATGTATTTTATTGCATATTTCGACGTTTTAAGGTTTGAGTGTTTTCTGCAAAACTCATTTTTAGCTAAATACTAGATTTCAACTTTAAATAATTTCTACTCAATTGAAATTTATGGGAAAAGTAAGCAAATTTTATGATTTTCTTTAGGAAGCTTACTCATAGGTATATTTTATCTAAAAAAGTTTTCAGAAAATCTTGAAAATGCCTTAAATCGTCAAAAATGCAATAAAATAAGTTTTATAATTTTTGAATATTTATTAATTATTTACATATTTTTAAAAATCCCATTAAAATCTATAAAAATCAATATTTTTAGAATATTTCATATTATTTTCGAAAATACATGAAACATTAAAAGCTAGAAAATGTGCTAAAATCGTATTTATTGCATATTTCGACGTTTTAGAGCGGTTTGAGTGCTTTTCTGGCAAAACTCATTTTAGCTAAAATACTAGATTTCAACTTTAAATAGAATTTCTACTGCAATTGAAATTTATGGGAAAATTAAGCAAAATTTTATGATTTTCTTTAGGAAGCTTACTCAGGTTATTTATCTAAAAAATAGTTTTTCAGAAAATCCTTGAAAATGCCTTAAATCGTCAAAAATGCAATAAAATAAGTTTTATAGCATTTTTAATATTTATTATTATTTACATATTTTTAAAAATCATTAAAAATCTATAAAAATAATATTTTATAATTTTCATATTATTTTCAAAAATACATGAAACATTAAAAAGTTTTCAGAAAAATTGCTAAAATTTCGTATTTTATGCATATTTCGACGTTTAGAGCGGTTTGAGTGTTTTCTGGAAAACTCATTTTTAGCTAAAATACCTAGATTTCAAACTTTTAAATAGAATTTCACTGCAATTGAAATTTATGGGAAAATTAGAAAATTTTATGATTTTCTTTAGGAAGCTTACTCATAGGTGGATTTACTAAAAATAGTTTTCAGAAAATCCTTCAAAATGCCTTAAATCGTCAAAAATGCAATAAAATCAAGTTTTATAGCATTTTAATATTATTAATTATTTACATATTTTTAAAAATCCATTAAAAATCTATAAAATAATATTTTATAATTTTAAATACTGAAAAAAATCAAAAATGTGTAAAATGATTTTATGCAATTTGAGTTATTTTTTCAATATTACAAAAAAGATTTCAAATTTAATTAATTTTTTTTCAAAAATTTATAAATTAGATTTTATGTTTTTTTAGAAACTATCATATTAATTTATTTATCTAAAATATTTAGAAATTAAAATCCTTAATCAAAAAGTAAATCGTTTAGCATTTATTATTATATTATTTAAATCCCATAAATCTATAAATATTTTAGATATTTATTTCAAAATACATAACATTAAGCTAGAAAAAGATTTCATTTTCACGTTAAGCGGTTTAGGCTTGCAAAACTCATTTAGCTAAATAGTTTTACTTAAATAAATTTTACTGCAATAATTTATGGAAAAGTAGAAATTTTAATTTTAAGCAGGTGATTTTATCTAAAAAATATAGTTTTTCAGAAAATCTGAAACTTAAATCGTCAAAAATGCATAAAATCAAGTTTTTAGCATTTTTAAATTTTATATTTACTATTTTAAAAATCATTAAAAATCTATAAAAATCAATATTTTTATAATATTTCATATTATTTTCGAAAAATACATGAAACATTAAAAAGCTCAAAAAATGTGCTAAAATCGTATTTTATTGCATATTTCGACGTTTTAGAGCGGTTGGTGTTTTCTGTTATCACACTTTTAAATAGAATTTCTACTGCAATTGAAATTTATGGGAAAATAAGAAAATTTTATGATTTTCTTTTAGAAGCTTTACATAGGTATATTTTATCTAAAAATAGTGTTTTAGAAAATCTTGAAAATGCCTTAAATCGTCAAAAAATGTAATAAAATCAAGTTTTATAGCATTTTTGAATATTTATTAATTATTTACATATTTTTAAAAATCCCATTAAAAATCTATAAAAATCAATATTTTTATAGAATATTTCATATTATTTTCGAAAAATACATGAAACATTAAAAAGCTCAGAAAAATGTGCTAAAATCGTATTTTATTGCATATTTCGACGTTTTAGAGCGGTTTGAGTGCTTTTCTGGCAAAACTCATTTTTAGCTAAAATACTTAGATTTTCAAACTTTTAAGTAGAATTTCTACTGCAATTGAAATTTATGGGAAAAGTTAGCAAAATTTTATGATTTTCTTTTAGGAAGCTTACTCATAGGTGGATTTTATCTAAAAAATAGTTTTTCAGAAAATCCTTCAAAATGCCTTAAATCGTCAAAAAATGCAATAAAATGAAGTTTTATAGCATTTTTGAATATTTATTAATTATTTACATATTTTTTAAAAATCGTATTAAAAATCTATAAAAAATCAATATTTTTATAGAATATTTCATATTATTTTCGAAAAATATGAAACATAAGCTCAGAAATCAAATCGTATTTTATTGCATATTTCGACGTTTTAGAGCGGTTTCAGTGCTTTTCTGATAAAACTCATTTTTTAGCTAAAATACTTATATTATCACACTTTTAAATAGAATCTCTACTGCAATTTAAATTTATGGGAAAAGTTAGCAAAATTTTATGATTTTCTTTTAAGAAGCTTACTCATAGGTATATTTTATCTACAAAAATAGTTTTCAGAAAATCCTTGAAAATGCCTTAAATCGTCAAAAAATGCAATAAAATCAAATTTTATAGCATTTTTAAATATTTATTAATTATTTACATATTTTAAAAAAATCCCATTAAAAATCTATAAAAATCAATTTTTTATAGAATATTTCATATTATTTTCGAAAAATACATGAAACATTAAAAAGCTCAGAAAAATGTGCTAAAATCGTATTTTATTGCATATTTCGATGTTTTAGAGTGGTTTGAGTGCTTTTCTGGCAAAACTCATTTTTTAGCTAAAATACATAGATTTTCAAACTTTTAAATAGAATTTCTTCTGCAATTGAAATTTATGGGAAAAGTTAGCAAAATTTTATGATTTTTTTTACGAAGCTTACTCATAGGTGGATTTTATCTAAAAAAAATAGTTTTTCAGAAAATCCTTCAAAATGCCTTAAATCGTCAAAAAATGCAATAAAATCAAGTTTTATATCATTTTTGAATATATATTATTTATTTACATATTTTTAAAAAATCCCATTAAAAATCTATAAAAATCAATATTTTTATAGAATATTTCATATTATTTTCGAAAAATACATGAAACATTAAAAAGCTCAGAAAAATGTGCTAAAATCGTATTTTATTGCATATTTCGACGTTTTAGAGCGGTTTGAGTGCTTTTCTGGCAAAACTCATTTTTTAGCTAAAATACTTAGATTATCACACTTTTAAATAGAATTTCTACTGCAATTGAAATTTATGGGAAAAGTAAGCAAAATTTTATGATTTTCTTTTAGGAAGCTTACTCAGGTATATTTTATCTACAAAAATAGTGTTTTCAGAAAATCCTTGAAAATGCCTTAAATCGTCAAAAAATGAAATAAAATCAAGTTTCTTAGCATTTTTGAATATTTATTAATTATTTACATATTTTTAAAAAATCCCATTAAAAATCTTTAAAAATCAATATTTTTATAGAGTATTTCATATTATTTTCGAAAAATACATGAAACATTACAAAGCTCAGAAAAATGTGCTAATATCGTATTTTATTGCATATTTCGACGTTTTAGAGCGGTTTGAGTGTTTTTCTGGCAAAACTCATTTTTTAGCTAAAATACTTAGATTATCACACTTTTAAATAGAATTTCTACTGCAATTGAAATTTATGGGAAAAGTAAGCAAAATTTTATGATTTTCTTTTAGGAAGCTTACTCATAGGTATATTTTATCTAAAAAAATAATTTTCAGAAAATCCTTCAAAATGCCTGAATTATTTTTTTTTTTATTAACACATCGGCCGATTCCCACCAAGGCAGGGTGGCCCGAAAAAGAAAAACTTTCATCATCATTCACTCCATCACTGTCTTGCCAGAGGGGTGCTTTACACTACAGTTATAAAACTGCAACATTAACACCCCTCCTTCAGAGTGCCGGCACTGTACTTCCCATCTCCAGAACTCAAGTCCAGCCTGCCGGTTTCCCTGAATCCCTTCATAAATGTTACTTTGCTCACACTCCAACAGCACGTCAAGTATTAAAAAACCCTATGCCTCCATTCACTCCTATCAAATACGCTCACACATGCTTGCTGGAAGTCCAAGCCCCTCGCACACAAAACTTCCTTTACCCCCTCCCTCCAACCTTTCCTAGGCCGACCCCTACCCCGCCTTCCCTCCACTACAGATTTATACACTCTCGAAGTCACTCTGTCTCGTTCCATTCTCTCTACATGTCCAAACCACCTCAACAACCCCTCCTCAGCTCTTTGGACAATCGTTTTGGTAATCCTGCACCTCCTCCTAATTTCCAAACTCCGAATTCTCTGCATTATATTCACACCACACATTGACCTCAGACATGACATCTCCACTGCCTCCAGCCTTCTCCTCGTTGCAACATTCATCACCCATGCTTCACACACATATAACAGCGTTGGTATAACTATACTCTCATACATTCCCCTCTTTACTTCCATGGACAAGGTTCTTTGTCTCCACAGACTCCGAAGTGCTCCAATCACCCTTTTTCCCTCATCAATTCTATGATTCACCTCATCCTTCATAGACCCATCTGCTGACATATCCACTCCCAAATATCTGAATACATTCACCTCCTCCATACTCTCTCCCTCCAATCTGATATCCAATCTTTCGTCACCTATTCTTTTTGTTATCCTCATCACCTTACTCTTTCCTGTATTCACTTTCAATTTTCTTCTTTTACACACCCTACCAAATTCATCCACCAACCTCTGCAACTTCTCTTCAGAATCTCCCAAAAGCACAGTGTCATCAGTAAAAAGCAACTGTGACAACTCCCACTTTGTATTTGCTTCTTTATCTTTTAGCCCAACACCTCTTGCCAAGACCCTCGCATTCACTTCTCTTACAACCCCATCTATAAATATATTGAACAACCACGGTGACATCACACATCCTTGTCTAAGGCCCACTTTTACTGGGAAATAGTCCCTTCCCTCCTACACACTCTAACCTGAGCCTCACTATCCTCATAAAAATCTTCACTGCTTTCAGTAACCTTCCTCCTATTCCATACACCTGCAACATCTGCCACATTGCCCCCCTATCTACCCTATCATACGCCTTTTCCAAATCCATAAATGCCACAAAAACCTCTTTACCCTTATCCAAATACTGTTCACCTATATGTTTCACTGTAAACACTTGGTCTACACACCCCCTACCTTTCCTAAAGCCCCCTTGTTCATCTGGTATCCTGCTTTCTGTCTTACTCTTAATTCTTTCAATAATAACTCTACCATACACTTTACCAGGTACACTCAACAGACTTATGCCCCTATAATTTTTGCACTCTCTTTCGTCCCCTTTGCCTTTATACAAAGGAACAATACACGCTCTCTGCCAATCCTAGGTACCTTACCCTCTTCCATACATTTATAAAATAATAGCACCAACCACTCCAAAACTATATCCCCACCTGCTTTTAACATTTCTATCTTTATCCCATCAATCCCAGCTGCCTTACCCCCTTTCATTCTACCCACTGCCTCACGAACTTCCCCTACACCCACACCTGGCTCTTCCACACTCCTACAAGATGTTATTCCTCCTTGCCCTACACACGAAATCACAGCTTCCCTGTCTTCATCAACATTTAACAACTCCTCAAAATATTCTCTCCATCTTCCCGATACCTCTAACTCTCCATTTAATAACTCTCCTCTCCTATTTTTAACTGTCAAATCCATTTGTTCTCTAGGCTTCCTCAACTTATTAATCTCATTCCAAAACTTTTTCTTATTTTCAACAAAATTTGCTGATAACATCTCACCCACTCTCTCATCTGCTCTCTTTTACATTGCTTCACCACTCTTTTAACCTCTCTTTTTCTCTCCATATACTCTTCCCTCCTTGCATCACTTCTACTTTGTAAAAACCTCTCATATGCTAACTTTTTCTCCCTTACTACTCTCTTTACATCATCATTCCACCAATCGCTCCTCTTCCCTCCCGCACCCACTCGCCTGTAACCACAAACTTCTGCTGAACACTCTAACACTACATTTTTAAATCTACCCCATACATCTTCGACCCCATTGCCTACACTCTCACTAGCCCATCTATCCTCCAATAGTTGTTTATATCTTACCCTAACTGCCTCCTCTTTTAGTTTATAAACCTTCACCTCTCTCTTACTTACTGATTCTATTTTCCTTGTATCCTATCTACCTTTTACTCCCACTGTAGCTATAACTAAAAAGTGATCTGATATATCTGTGGCCCCTCTATAAACATGTACATCCTGAAGTCTACTCAACAGTCTTTTATCTACCAATACATAGTCCAACAAACTACTGTCATTACGCCCTACATCATATCTTGTATACTTATTTATCCTCTTTTTCTTAAAATATGTATTACCTATAACTAAACCCCTTTCTATACAAAGTTCAATCAAAGGGCTCCCATTATCATTTACACCTGGCACCCCAAACTTACCTACTACACCCTCTCTGCATGTTTCTCCCACTTTAGCATTTAGGTCCCCTACCACAATTACTCTCTCATTTGGTTCAAAAGTTCCTATACATTCGCTTAACATCTCCCAAAATCTCTCTCTCTCCTCTACACTCCTCTCTTCTCCAGGTGCATACACGCTTATTATGACCCACTTTTCGCATCCGACCCTTATTTTAATCCACATAATCCTTGAATTTACACATTCATATTCCCTCTTTTCCTTCCATAACTGATCCTTCAACATTATTGCTACCCCTTCCTTAGCTCTAACTCTCTCAGATACTCCTGACTTAATCCCATTTATTTCTCCCCACTGAAACTCGCCTACCCCCTTCAGCTTTGTTTCGCTTAGGGCCAGGACATCCAACTTCTTTCATTCATAACATCGGCAATCATCTCTTTCTTATCATCCGCACTACATCCACGCACATTCAGACAACCCAGTTTTATAAAGTTTTTCTTCTTCTCTTTTTTAGTAGATTTGTACAAGAGAAGGGGTTACTAGCCCATTGCTCCCGGCATTTTAGTCGCCTCATACGACACGCATGGCTTACGGAGGAAAGATTCTTTTCCACTTCCCCATGGACAATAGAGAAAATAAAAAGAACAAGAGCTATTAAGAAAAAGAAGAAAAACCTAGATGTGTGTATGTATATATATGCATGTGTATGCCAGTGTAGTGTGACCCAAAGTGTAAGTAGAAGTAGCTAGACATACCTGTTATCCAGCGTGTTTATGAGACAGAAAAAAGACAAAAAATGCAATAAAATAACGTTTTATAGCATTTTTGAATATTTATCAATTATTTACATATTTTTAAAAAATCCAATTAAAAATCTATAAAAATCAATATTTTTATAGAATATTTCATATTATTTTCGAAAAATACATGAAACATTAAAAAGCTCAGAAAAATGTGCTAAAATCGTATTTTATTGCTTATTTCGACGTTTTAGAGCGGTTTGAGTGCTTTTCTGGCAAAACTCATTTTCTAGCTAAAATACATAGATTTTCAAACTTTTAAATAAAATTTCTACTGCAATTGAAATTTATTGGAAAAGTTAGCAAAATTTTATGATTTTCTTTTAGGAAGCTTACTCATTGGTGGATTTTATCTAAAAAAAATAGTTTTTCAGAAAATCCTTCAAAATGCCTTAAATCGTCAAAAAATGCAATAAAATCAAGTTTTATAGCATTTTTGAATATTTATTAATTATTTACATATTTTTAAAAATTTAATTAAAAATCTATAAAAATAAATATTATTATATAATATTTCATATTATTTTCAAAATACATGAAACATAAAAAGTCAGAAAAATGTGCTAAAATGTATTTTATTGCATATTTCGACGTTTAGAGCGGTTTGAGTGCTTTTCTGG
The DNA here is from genome assembly GCA_009830355.1 of Cherax destructor. NCBI lineage: Eukaryota > Metazoa > Arthropoda > Malacostraca > Decapoda > Parastacidae > Cherax > Cherax destructor. The sequence goes on along the minus strand of WNWK01011884.1, from coordinate 37,139 downwards.
CAAAACTCATTTTTAGCTAAAATACCTAGATTTTCAAACTTTTAAATAGAATTTTACTGCAATTGAAATTTATGGGAAAAGTTAGCAAATTTTATGATTTTTTTTAGGAAGCTTACTCATAGGTGGATTTTATCTAAAAAATGTTTTCAGAAAATCCTTGAAAATGCCTTAAATCGTCAAAAATGAATAAAATCAAGTTTTATAGCATTTTTGAGTATATATTAATTATTTACTATTTTAAAAAATCCCATTAAAAATCTATAAAAATCAATATTTTTATAGAATATTTCTATTATTTTCGAAAATACATGAAACATTAAATCAGAAAAATGTGCTAAAATCGTATTTTATTGCATATTTCGACGTTTTAGAGCGGTTTGAGTGCTTTTCTGGCAAAACTCATTTTTAGCTAAAATACTTAGATTACACACTTTTAAATAGAATTTCTACTGCAATTGAAATTTATGGGAAAAGTTAGCAAAATTTTATGATTTCTTTTAGAAGCTTACTCATAGGTAGATTTTATCTAAAAAATAGTTTTTCAGAAAATCCTTCAAAATGCCTTAAATCGTCAAAAATGCAATAAAATCAAGTTTTATACATTTTTGAATATTTATTAATTATTTACATATTTTTAAAAATCCCATTAAAAATCTATAAAAATCAATATTTTATAGAATATTTCATATTATTTTCGAAAAATACATGAAACATTAAAAAGCTCAGAAAAATGTGCTAAAATCGTATTTTATTGCATATTTCGACGTTTTAGAGCGGTTTGAGTGCTTTTCTGGCAAAACTCATTTTTTAGCTAAAATACTTAGATTATCACACTTTTAAATAGAATTTCTACTGCAATTGAAATTTATGGGAAAAGTAAGCAAAATTTTATGATTTTCTTTTAAGAAGCTTACTCAGGTATATTTTATCTACAAAAATAGTGTTCTAGAAAATCCTTGAAAATGCCTTAAATCGTCAAAAAATGCAATAAAATCAAGTTTTTTAGCATTTTTGAATATTTATTAATTATTGACATATTTTTAAAAATTCAATTAAAAATCTATAAAAATATATATTATTATATAATATTTTATATTATTTTTCAAAAAATACATGAAACATAAAAAATATCATAAAAATGTGCTAAAATGGTACTTTATTGCATATTTCGACGATTTAGAAAGGTTTGAGTGCTTTTCTGGCAAAACTCATTTTTTAGCTAAAATACCTAGATTTTCAAACTTTTAAATATAATTTCTACTGCAATTGAAATTTATGGGAAAAGTTAGCATAATTTTATGATTTTGTTTTAGGAAGCTTACTCATAGGTGTATTTTATCTAAAAAAAATAGTTTTTCAGAAAATCCTTGAAAATGCCTTAAATCGTCAAAAAATGCAATAAAATCAAGTTTTATAGCATTTTTGAGTATATATTTATTATTTATTCATTTTTAAAAATCCATTAAAAATCTATAAAAATCAATATTTTTTATAGAATATTCCATTATTTTTTCGAAAAATACATGAAACATTAAAAAGCTCAGAAAAATGTGCTAAAATCGAATTTTATTGCATATTTCGACGTATTAGAGCGGTTTGAGTGATTTTCTGGCAAAACTCATTTTTTAGCTAAAATACTTAGATTATCACACTTTTAAATAGAATTTCTACTACAATTGAAATTTATGGGAAAAGTAAGCAAAATTTTATGATTTTCTTTTAGGAAGCTTACTCATAGGTATATTTTATCTAAAAAAATAATTTTTCAGAAAATCCTTCAAAATGCCTTAAATCGCCAAAAAATGCAATAAAATAACGTTTTATAGCATTTTTGAATATTTATCAATTATTTACATATTTTTAAAAATCCCATTAAAAATCTATAAAAATCAATATTAATTTAGAATATTTCATATTATTTTCCAAAAATACATGAAACATTAAAAGCTCAGAAAAATGGCATAAATCGTATTTTATTGCATATTTCGACGTTTTAGAGCGGTTTGAGTGCTTTTCTGGCAAAACTCATTTTTTAGCTAAAATACTTAGATTATCACACTTTTAAATAGAATTTCTACTGCAATTGAAATTTATGGGAAAAGTAAGCAAAATTTTATGATTTTCTTTTAGGAAGCTTACTCATAGGATATTTTATCTAAAAAAATAGTTTTTCAGAAAATCCTTCAAAATCCTTAAATCGTCAAAAATGCAATAAAATCAAGTTTTATAGCATTTTTGAATATTTATTAATTATTTACATATTTTTAAAAATCCATTAAAAATCTATAAAAATCAATATTTTTATAGAATATTTCATATTATTTTCGAAAAATACATGAAACATTAAAAGCTCAGAAAAATGTGCTAAAATCGTATTTTATTGCATATTTCGACGTTTTAGAGCGGTTTGAGTGCTTTTCTGGCAAAACTCATTTTTAGCTAAAATACTAGATTATCACACTTTTAAATAAATTTCTACTGCAATTGAAATTTATGGGAAAAGTTAGCAAAATTTTATGATTTTCTTTTAGGAAGCTTACTCATAGGTATATTTTATCTAAAAAATAGTTTTCAGAAAATCTTGAAAATGCCTTAAATCGTCAAAAAATGCAATAAAATCAAGTTTATAGCATTTTTAATATTTATTAATTATTTACATATTTTTAAAAAATTAAAATCTATAAAAATAATTTATATAGAATATTTCATATTATTTTCGAAAAATACATGAAACATTAAAAGCTCAGAAAAATGTCTAAAATGTATTTTATTGCATATTTCGACGTTTAGAGCGGTTTGAGTGCTTTTCTGGCAAAACTCATTTTTAGCTAAATACTTAGATTTCACACTTTTAAATAGAATTTCTACTGCAATTGAAATTTATGGGAAAAGTAAGCAAAATTTTATGATTTTTTTTAGGAAGCTTACTCATAGGTATATTTTATCTAAAAAATAGTTTTTCAGAAAATCCTTAAAATGCCTTAAATCGTCAAAAATGCAATAAAATCAAGTTTTATAGCATTTTTGAATATTTATTAATTATTTACATATTTTAAAAATCCATTAAAAATCTATAAAAATAATATTAATTTAGAATATTTCATATTATTTTCAAAAATACATGAAACATTAAAAAGCTCAGAAAAATGTGCTAAAATGATTTTATGTGCATATTTCGACGTTTTAAGCAGTTTGAGTGCTTTTCTGGCAAAACTCATTTTTAGCTAAATACCTAGATTTTCAAACTTTTAAATAGAATTTCTACTGTAATTGAAATTTATGGGAAAAGTTAGCATAATTTTATGGTTTTGATTTAGGAAGCTTACTCATAGGTGTATTTTATCTAAAAAATAGTTTTTCAGAAAATCCTCTAAAATGCCTTAAATCCAAATGCAAAAAATGCAAATAAAATAAGTTTTAAAAATCATTAAAAATCTATAAAAATAATATTTTTATAGAATATTTCATATTATTTTCGAAAAATCATGAAACATTAAAAAGCTCATGAAAAATGTGCTAAAATCGTATTTTATTGCATATTTCGACGTTTTAGAGCGTTTGAGTCTTTTCTGGCAAAATCATTTTTAGCTAAAATACTAGATTTCAACTTTTAAATAAATTTCTACTGCAATTGAAATTTATGGAAAAGTAAGCAAAATTTTTGATTTCTTTTAGGAAGCTTACTCATAGGTGATTTATCTAAAAAAAAATTTTTCAGAAAATCCTTCAAAATGCCTTAAATCGTCAAAAATGCAATAAAATAAGTTTTATAGATTTTGAATATTTTAATTATTTACATATTTTTAAAAATCCATTAAAAATCTATAAAAATCAATATTTTTATAGAATATTTCATATTATTTTCAAAATACATGAAACATTAAAAAGCTCAGAAAATGGCTAAATGATTTTATTGCATATTTCACGTTTAGAGGGTTTGAGTGCTTTTCTGGCAAAACTCATTTTTAGCTAAAATACTAGATTTCAACTTTTAAATAAATTTCTACTAATTGAAATTTATGGAAAAGTTACAAATTTTATGATTTTCTTTGGAAGCTTACTCTAGGTTATTTTATCTAAAAAATATTTTTCAGAAAATCTTGAAAATGCCTTAAATCGTCAAAAATGCAATAAAATAGTTTAGCATTTTGAATATTTATAATTATTTACTATTTTTAAAATCCCATTAAAAATCTTAAAAATCAATATTTTATAGAATATTTCATATTATTTTCAGAAAATACATGAAACATTAAAGCTCAGAAAATGTGCTAAAATCGTATTTTATTGCATATTTCGACGTTTTAGAGCGGTTTGAGTGCTTTTCTGGCAAACTCATTTTTAGCTAAAATACTAGATTTAACTTTTAAATAGAATTTCTACTGCAATTGAAATTTATGGGAAAAGTTAGCAAATTTTATGATTTCTTTAGAGCTTCATAGGTATTTTTATCTAAATATTTCGAAATCCTTAATCTAATCAAAATGCAATAAAATAAGTTTTATAGCATTTTGAATATTATAATTATTTACATATTTTAAAATCCATTAAAATCTATAAAATAATTTTTAATTTTATATTTTTCAAACGAACAATCAAAAAATGTATTTTATTTCGACGTTAGGTTTAGTGCTTTTCTGCAAAATCATTTGTAAAATATAGATTTCAACTTAAATAAATTTCTACTGAATAAATTTATGGAAAGTAAAATTTTATGATTTTCTTTGAAGCTAAGGTATTTATCAAAAATAGTTTTAGAAATCTAAATTAAATCGTCAAATGCAATAAATAAGTTTATAGCATTTGAATATTATAATTATTTACATATTTAAAAATCATAAAATCTATAAAATCAATATTTTATAGAATATTTCATATTATTTTCAAAATACATGAAACATAAAAAAATCTAAAATGTATAAATTTGATTTTAGAGCGGTTTAGTGCTTTTCTGGAAAACTCATTTTTAGCTAAATACCTAGATTTTCAAATTTAAATAGAATTTCTAGCAATTGAAATTTATGGAAAAGTAAGCAAATTTTATGATTTTCTTTAGAAGCTTACTCATAGGTAATTTTATCTAAAAATATTTTCAGAAAATCCTTAAATGCCTAAATCGAAATCAATAAAATAAGTTTTTCATTTTAATATTTAATATTATATTTTTAAAATCATTAAAATCTAAAATAATTTTTATAATATTTCATATTATTTTCAAAATACATGAAACATAAAAAATGCTAAAATGATTTTATTGCATATTTCGACGTTTAGAGCGTTTGAGTGTTTTCTAGCAAAACTCATTTTTAGCTAAAATACCTAGATTTTCAAACTTTTAAATAGAATTTCTGCAATTGAAATTTATGGGAAAAGTTAGCAAAATTTTATGATTTTCTTTTATGAAGCTTACTCATAGGTGGATTTTATCTAAAAAAATAGTTTTTAGAAAATCCTTCAAAATGCCTTAAATCGTCAAAAAATGCAATAAAATCAAGTTTTATAGCATTTTTGAATATTTATTAATTATTTACATATTTTTAAAAATCCCATTAAAAATCTATAAAAATCAATATTTTTATAGAATATTTCATATTATTTTCGAAAAATGTCTAAAATCGTATTTTATTGCATATTTCGACGTTTAGAGCGGTTTGAGTGCTTTTCTGGCAAAACTCATTTTTTAGCTACAATACCTAGATTTTCAAACTTTTAAATAGAATTTCTACTGCAATTGAAATTTATGGGAAAAGTAAGCAAAATTTTATGATTTTCTTTTAGGAAGCTTACTCATAGGTATATTTTATCTAAAAAAATAATTTTTCAGAAAATCCTTCAAAATGCCTGATATGTCAAAAAATGCAATAAAATCAAGTTTTATAGCATTTTTGAATATTTATTAATTATTTACATATTTTTAAAAAATACCATTAAAAATCTATAAAAAATCAATATTTTATAGAATATTTCATATTATTTTCGAAAAATGTGCTAAAATCGTATTTTATTGCATATTTCGACGTTTTAGAGCGGTTTGAGTGCTTTTCTGGCAAAACTCATTTTCTAGCTAAAATACGTAGATTTTCAAACTTTTAAATAGAATTTCTACTGCAATTGAAATTTATGGGAAAAGTAAGCAAAATTTTATGATTTTCTTTTAGGAAGCTTACTCAGGTATATTTTATCTACAAAAATAGTTTTTCAGAAAATCCTTGAAAATGCCTTAAATCGTCAAAAAATGCAATAAAATCAAGTTTTATAGCATTTTTGAATATTTATTAATTATTTACATATTTTAAAAAAATCCCATTAAAAATCTATAAAAATCAATTTTTTATAGAATATTTCATAATATTTTCGAAAAATACATGAAACATTAAAAAGCTCAGAAAAATGTGCTAAAATTTTATTGCATATTGCATATTTTATTGCATATTTCGACGTTACTTGAATATTTTATTATTATAATTTTTAAATCATTAAATCTTAAAATAATATTTTAATATTATATTATTTCAATGCTAATCAATATTTTGCATTTTGCGTTTGAGTGTTTAGTGCTTTTAGGAAAATCTTTTTATAAAACTAGATTTTCAAACTTAAGAATTTCTACTGCAATTGAAATTTATGGGAAAAGTAAGCAAAATTTTATGATTTTCTTTTAGGAAGCTTACTCAGGTTATTTTATCTAAAAAATAGTTTTCAGAAAATCCTTGAAAATGCCTTAAATCGTCAAAAATGCAATAAAATCAAGTTTTATAGCATTTTGAATATTTTTTAATTATTTACATATTTTAAAAATCCCATTAAAAATCTATAAAAATCATTTTTATAGAATATTTCATATTATTTTCGAAAAATACATGAAACATTAAAAGCTAAGAAAAATGTGCTAAAATGCTATTTTATTGCATATTTCGACGTTTTAGAGTGGTTTGAGTGCTTTTCTGGCAAAACTCTTTTTTAGGTAAAATACGTAGATTTTCAAACTTTTAAATAGAATTTTACTGCAATTGAAATTTATGGGAAAAGTTAGCAAAATTTTATGATTTTCTTTAGAAGTTATCATAGGTGATTTTATCTAAAAATAGTTTTCAGAAAATCTTCAAAATGCCTTAAATCGTCAAAAATGCAATAAAATCAAGTTTTATATTTTTGAATATTTATTAATTATTTACATATTTTAAAAATCCCATTAAAATCTATAAAAATCAATATTTTATAGAATATTTCATATTATTTTCGAAAATACATGAAACATTAAAAGCTCAGAAAAATGTCTAAAATCGTATTTTATTGCATATTTCGACGTTTTAGACGGTTTGAGTGTTTTTCTGGCAAAACTCATTTTTAGCTAAAATACACTTTTAAATAGAATTTCTACTGCAATTGAAATTTATGGGAAAAGTAAGCAAAATTTTATGATTTTCTTTAGGAAGCTTACTCATAGGTATATTTTATCTACAAAATAGTGTTTTCAGAAAATCCTTGAAAATGCCTTAAATCGTCAAAAATGCAATAAAATCAAGTTTTATAGATTTTTGAATATTTATTAATTATTTACATATTTTAAAAAATCCCTTAAAAATCATAAAAATAATTTTTTTATAGAATATTTCATAATATTTTCGAAAAATACATGAAACATTAAAAGCTCAGAAAATGTGCTAAAATCGTATTTTATTGCATATTTCGAATTTTAGAGCGGTTTGAGTGCTTTTCTAAAACTCATTTTAGCTAAAATACTAGATTATCACACTTTTAAATAGAATTTCTACTGCAATTGAAATTTATGGGAAAAGTAAGCAAAATTTTATGATTTTCTTTAGGAAGCTTACTCAGGTATATTTTATCTACAAAAATAGTTTTCAGAAAATCCTTGAAAATGCCTAAATCGTCAAAAATGCAATAAAATCAAGTTTTAGCATTTTTGAATATTTATTAATTATTTACATATTTTTAAAAATCCCATTAAAAATCTATAAAAATCAATATTTTTATAGAATATTTCATATTATTTTCGAAAAATACATGAAACATTAAAAAGCTCAGAAAAATGTGCTAAAATCTATTTTATTGCATATTTCGACGTTTTAGAGGTTTGAGTGCTTTTCTGGCAAAACTCATTTTTAGCTAAAATACCTATATTATCACACTTTTAAATAGAATTTCTACTGCAATTGAAATTTATGGGAAAAGTAAGCAAAATTTTATGATTTTCTTTAGGAAGCTTACTCAGGTATATTTTATCTACAAAATAGTGTTTCAGAAAATCTTGAAAATGCCTTAAATCGTCAAAAATGCAATAAAATCAAGTTTTAGCATTTTGAATTTTTAATTATTTACATATTTTAAAAAAATCTATTAAAAATCTATAAAATCCATTTTTATAGAATATTTCATATTATTTTCGAAAATACATGAAACATTAAAAGTCAGAAAATGTGCTAAAATCGTATTTTATTGCATATTTCGACGTTTTGGAGTGGTTTGAGTGCTTTTCTGGCAAAACTCATTTTTAGCTAAAATACGTAGATTTTCAAACTTTTAAATAGAATTTCTACTGCAATTGAAATTTATGGGAAAAGTAATCAAAATTTTATGATTTTCTTTTAGGAGGCTTACTCAGGTATATTTTATCTACAAAAATAGTTTTTTCAGAAAATCCTTGAAAATGCCTTTAATCGTCAAAAAATGCAATAAAATCAAGTTTTTTAGCATTTTTGAATATTTATTAATTATTTACATATTTTTAAAAAATCCCATTAAAAACCTTTAAAAATCAATATTTTTATAGAGTATTTCATATTATTTTCGAAAAATACATGAAACATTAAAAAGCTCAGAAAAATGTGCTAAAATCGTATTTTATTGCATATTTCGACGTTTTAGAGCGGTTTGAGTGCTTTTCTGGCAAAACTCATTTTTTAGCTAAAATACTTAGATTTTCACACTTTTAAATATAATTTCTACTGCAATTGAAATTTATGGGAAAAGTAAGCAAAATTTTATGATTTTCTTTTAGGAAGCTTACTCATAGGTATATTTTATCTAAAAAAATAGTGTTTTCAGAAAATCCTTGAAAATGCCTTAAATCGTCAAAAAATGCAATAAAATCAAGTTTTATAGCATTTTTGAATATTTATTAATTATTTACATATTTTTAAAAATTCAATTAAAAATCTATAAAAATAAATATTATTATATAATATTTCATATTATTTTTCAAAAAATACATGAAACATAAAAAATATCATAAAAATGTGCTAAAATGGTATTTTATTGCATATTTCGACGATTTAGAGCGGTTTGAGTGCTTTTCTGGCAAAACTCATTTTTTAGCTAAAATACCTAGATTTTCAAACTTTTAAATAGAATTTCTACTGCAATTGAAATTTATGGGAAAAGTAAGCAAAATTTTATGATTTTCTTTTAGGAAGCTTACTCATAGGTATATTTTATCTAAAAAATAATTTTTCAGAAAATCTTTCAAAATGCCTGAAATCGTCAAAAAATGCAATAAAATCAAGTTTTATAGCATTTTTGAATATTTATTTATTATTTACATATTTTTAAAAAATCCCATTAAAAATCTATAAAAAATCAATATTTTATAGAATATTTCATATTTCATAAGAAAAACTTTATAAAATTGGGTTGTCTGAATGTGCGTGGATGTAGTGCGGATGATAAGAAAGAGATGATTGCCGATGTTATGAATGAAAAGAAGTTGGATGTCCTGGCCTAAGCGAAACAAAGCTGAAGGGGTAGGCGAGTTTCAGTGGGGAGAAATAAATGGGATTAAGTCAGGAGTATCTGAGAGAGTTAGAGCTAAGGAAGGGTAGCAATAATGTTGAAGGATCAGTTATGGAAGGAAAAGAGGGAATATAAATGTGTAAATTCAAGGATTATGTGGATTAAAATAAGGGTCGGATGCGAAAAGTGGGTCATAATAAGCGTGTATGCACCTGGAGAAGAGAGGAGTGTAGAGGAGAGAGAGATTTTGGGAGATGTTAAGCGAATGTATAGGAACTTTGAACCAAATGAGAGAGTAATTGTGGTAGGGGACCTAAATGCTAAAGTGGGAGAAACATGCAGAGAGGGTGTAGTAGGTAAGTTTGGGGTGCCAGGTGTAAATGATAATGGGAGCCCTTTGATTGAACTTTGTATAGAAAGGGGTTTAGTTATAGGTAATACATATTTTAAGAAAAAGAGGATAAATAAGTATACAAGATATGATGTAGGGCGTAATGACAGTAGTTTGTTGGACTATGTATTGATAGATAAAAGACTGTTGAGTAGACTTCAGGATGTACATGTTTATAGAGGGGCTACAGATATATCAGATCACTTTTTAGTTATAGCTACAGTGGGAGTAAAAGGTAGATGGGATACAAGGAAAATAGAATCAGTAAGTAAAAGAGAGGTGAAGGTTTATAAACTAAAGAGGAGGCAGTTAGGGTAAGATATAAACAACTATTAGAGGATAGATGGGCTAGTGAGAGTGTAGGCAATGGGGTCGAAAATGTATGGGGTAGATTTAAAAATGTAGTGTTAGAGTGTTCAGCAGAAGTTTGTGGTTACAGGCGAGTGGGTGCGGGAGGGAAGAGGAGCGATTGGTGGAATGATGATGTAAAGAGAGTAGTAAGGGAGAAAAAGTTAGCATATGAGAGGTTTTTACAAAGTAGAAGTGATGCAAGGAGGGAAGAGTATATGGAGAGAAAAGAGAGGTTAAAAGAGTGGTGAAGCAATGTAAAAAGAGAGCAGATGAGAGAGTGGGTGAGATGTTATCAGCAAATTTTGTTGAAAATAAGAAAAGTTTTGGAATGAGATTAATAAGTTGAGGAAGCCTAGAGAACAAATGGATTTGACAGTTAAAAATAGGAGAGGAGAGTTATTAAATGGAGAGTTAGAGGTATCGGGAAGATGGAGAGAATATTTTGAGGATTTGTTAAATGTTGATGAAGACAGGGAAGCTGTGATTTCGTGTGTAGGGCAAGGAGGAATAACATCTTGTAGGAGTGTGGAAGAGCCAGTTGTGGGTGTAGGGAAGTTCGTGAGGCAGTGGGTAGAATGAAAGGGGTAAGGCAGCTGGGATTGATGGGATAAAGATAGAAATGTTAAAAGCAGGTGGGGATATAATTTTGGAGTGGTTGGTGCTATTATTTAATAAATGTATGGAAGAGGGTAAGGTACCTAGGGATTGGCAGAGAGCGTGTATTGTTTCTTTGTATAAAGGCAAAGGGGACAAAAGAGAGTGCAAAAATTATAGGGGAATAAGTCTGTTGAGTGTACCTGGTAAAGTGTATGGTAGAGTTATTATTGAAAGAATTAAGAGTAAAACAGAAAGCAGGATAGCAGATGAACAAGGGGCTTTAGGAAAGTTAGGGGTGTGTAGACCAAGTGTTTACAGTGAAACATATAGGTGAACAGTATTTGGATAAGGGTAAAGATGTTTTTGTGGCATTTATGGATTTGGAAAAGGCGTATGATAGGGTAGATAGGGGGCAATGTGGCAGATGTTGCAGGTGTATGGAATAGGAGGAAGGTTACTGAAAGCAGTGAAGAGTTTTATGAGGATAGTGAGGCTCAGGTTAGAGTGTGTAGGAGGGAAGGGGACTATTTCCCAGTAAAAGTGGGCCTTAGACAAGGATGTGTGATGTCACCGTGGTTGTTCAATATATTTATAGATGGGGTTGTAAGAGAAGTGAATGCGAGGGTCTTGGCAAGAGGTGTTGGGCTAAAAGATAAAGAAGCAAATACAAAGTGGGAGTTGTCACAGTTGCTTTTTGCTGATGACACTGTGCTTTGGGAGATTCTGAAGAGACGCTGCAGAGGTTGGTGGATGAATTTGGTAGGGTGTGTAAAAGAAGAAAATTGAAAGTGAATATAGGAAAGAGTAAGGTGATGAGGATAACAAAAAGAATAGGTGACGAAAGATTGGATATCAGATTGGAGGGAGAGAGTATGGAGGAGGTGAATGTATTCAGATATTTGGGAGTGGACATGTCGGCGGATGGGTCTATGAAGGATGAGGTGAATCATAGAAATGATGAGGGGAAAAGGGTGAGTGGAGCACTTCGGAGTCTGTGGAGACAAAGAACCTTGTCCATGGAAGTAAAGAGGGGAATGTATGAGAGTATAGTTATACCAACGCTCTTATATGGGTGTGAAGCATGGGTGATGAATGTTGCAACGAGGAGAAGGCTGGAGGCAGTGGAGATGTCATGTCGGAGTTTGGAAATTAGGAGGAGGTTCGGGATTACCAAAACGATTGTCCAGAGAGCTGAGGAGGGGTTGTTGAGGTGGTTTGGACATGTAGAGAGAATGGAACGAGACAGAGTGACTTCGAGAGTGTATAAATCTGTAGTGGAGGGAAGGCGGGGTAGGGGTCGGCCTAGGAAAGGTTGGAGGGAGGGGGTAAAGGAAGTTTTGTGTGCGAGGGGCTTGGATTTCCAGCAAGCATGTGTGAGCGTATTTGATAGGAGTGAATGGAGGCATATGGTTTTTAATACTTGACGTGCTGTTGGAGTGTGAGCAAAGTAACATTTATGAAGGGATTCAGGGAAACCGGCAGGCCGGACTTGAGTTCTGGAGATGGGAAGTACAGTGCCGGCACTCTGAAGGAGGGGTGTAAATGTTGCAGTTTTATAACTGTAGTGTAAAGCACCCTTCTGGCAAGACAGTGATGGAGTGAATGATGATGAAAGTTTTTCTTTTTCGGGCCACCCTGCCTTGGTGGGAATCGGCCGATGTGTTAATAAAAAAATAATAATAAAAAATTCATATTATTTTCGAAAAATGTGCTAAAATCGTATTTTATTTCATATTTCGACGTTTTAGAGCGGTTTGAGTGCTTTTCTGGCAAAACTCATTTTCTAGCTAAAATACGTAGATTTTCAAACTTTTAAATAGAATTTCTACTGCAATTGAAATTTATGGGAAAAGTAAGCAAAATTTTATGATTTTATTTTAGGAAGCTTACTCATAGGTATATTTTATCTACAAAAATAGTTTTTTCAGAAAATCCTTGAAAATGCCTTAAATCGTCAAAAAATGCAATAAAATCAAGTTTTATAGCATTTTTGTATATTTATTAATTATTTACATATTTTAAAAAAATCCCATTAAAAATCTATAAAAATCAATTTTTTATAGAATATTTCATATTATTTTCGAAAAATACATGAAACATTAAAAAACTCAGAAAAATGTGCTAAAATCGTATTTTATTGCATATTTCGACGTTTTAGAGTGGTTTGAGTGTTTTTCTGGCAAAACTCGTTTTTTAGGTAAAATACGTAGATTTTCAAACTTTTAAATAGAATTTCTACTGCAATTGAAATTTATGGGAAAAGTTAGCAAAATTTTATGATTTTCTTTTACGAAGCTTACTCATAGGTGGATTTTATCTAAAAAAAATAGTTTTTCAGAAAATCCTTCAAAATGCCTTAAATCGTCAAAAAATGCAATAAAATCAAGTTTTATATCATTTTTTAATATATATTAATTATTTACATATTTTTAAAAAATCCCATTAAAAATCTATAAAAATCAATATTTTTATAGAATATTTCATATTATTTTCGAAAAATACATGAAACATTAAAAGCTCAGAAAAATGCTCTAAAATCGTATTTTATTGCATATTTCGACGTTTTAGAGCCGTTTGAGTGTTTTTCTGGCAAAACTCATTTTTTAGCTAAAATACTTAGATTAACACACTTTTAAATAGAATTTCTACTGCAATTGAAATTTATGGGAAAAGTAAGCAAAATTTTATGATTTTCTTTTAGGAAGCTTACTCATAGGTATATTTTATCTACAAAAATAGTGTTTTCAGAAAATCCTTGAAAATGCCTTAAATCGTCAAAAAATGCAATAAAATCAAGTTTTATAGTATTTTTGAATATTTATTAATTATTTACATATTTTAAAAAAATCCCATTAAAAATCCATAAAAATCAATTTTTTATAGAATATTTCATATTATTTTCGAAAAATACATGAAACATTAAAAAGCTCAGAAAAATGTGCTAAAATCGTATTTTATTGCATATTTCGACGTTTTGGAGTGGTTTGAGTGCTTTTCTGGCAAAACTCATTTTTTAGCTAAAATACGTAGATTTTCAAACTTTTAAATATAATTTCTACTGCAATTGAAATTTATGGGAAAAGTTAGCAAAATTTTATGATTTTCTTTTACGAAGCTTACTCATAGGTGGATTTTATCTAAAAAAAATAGTTTTTCAGAAAATCCTTCAAAATGCCTTAAATCGTCAAAAAATGCAATAAAATCAAGTTTTATATCATTTTTGAATATATATTAATTATTTACATATTTTTAAAAAATCCCATTAAAAATCTATAAAAATCAATATTTTTATAGAATATTTCATATTATTTTCGAAAAATACATGAAACATTAAAAAGCTCAGAAAAATGTGCTAAAATCGTATTTTATTGCATATTTCGAATTTTTAGAGCGGTTTGAGTGCTTTTCTGGCAAAACTCATTTTTTAGCTAAAATACTTAGATTATCACACTTTTAAATAGAATTTCTACTGCAATTGAAATTTATGGGAAAAGTAAGCAAAATTTTATGATTTTCTTTTAGGAGGCTTACTCAGGTATATTTTATCTACAAAAATAGTTTTCAGAAAATCCTTGAAAATGCCTTAAATCGTCAAAAAATGCAATAAAATCAAGTTTTTTAGCATTTTTGAATATTTATTAATTATTTACATATTTTTAAAAAATTCCATTAAAAATCTTTAAAAATCAATATTTTTATAGAGTATTTCATATTATTTTCGAAAAATACATGAAACATTACAAAGCTTAGAAAAATGTGCTAAAATCGTATTTTATTGCATATTTCGACGTTTTAGAGCGGTTTGAGTGCTTTTCTGGCAAAACTCATTTTTTAGCTAAAATACTTAGATTTTCACACTTTTAAATATAATTTCTACTGCAATTGAAATTTATGGGAAAAGTAAGCAAAATTTTATGATTTTCTTTTAGGAAGCTTACTCATAGGTATATTTTATCTAAAAAAAATAGTGTTTTCAGAAAATCCTTGAAAATGCCTTAAATCGTCAAAAAATGCAATAAAATCAAGTTTTATAGCATTTTGAATATTTATTAATTATTTACATATTTTTAAAAATTCAATTAAAAATCTATAAAAATAAATATTATTATATAATATTTCATATTATTTTTCAAAAATACATGAAATATAAAAATATCATAAAAATGTGCTAAAATGGTATTTTATTGCATATTTCGACGATTTAGAGCGGTTTGAGTGCTTTTCTGGCAAAACTCATTTTTTAGCTACAATACCTAGATTTTCAAACTTTTAAATAGAATTTCTACTGCAATTGAAATTTATGGGAAAAGTAAGCAAAATTTTATGATTTTCTTTTAGGAAGCTTACTCATAGGTATATTTTATCTAAAAAAATAATTTTTCAGAAAATCTTTCAAAATGCCTGAAATCGTCAAAAAATGCAATAAAATCAAGTTTTATAGCATTTTTGAATATTTATTAATTATTTACATATTTTTAAAAAAATCCCATTAAAAATCTAAAAAAAATCAATATTTTATAGAATATTTCATATTTCATAAGAAAAACTTTATAAAATTGGGTTGTCTGAATGTGCGTGGATGTAGTGCGGATGATAAGAAAGAGATGATTGCCGATGTTATGAATGAAAAGAAGTTGGATGTCCTGGCCCTAAGCGAAACAAAGCTGAAGGGGGTAGGCGAGTTTCAGTGGGGAGTATCTGAGAGAGTTAGAGCTAAGGAAGGGGTAGCAATAATGTTGAAGGATCAGTTATGGAAGGAAAAGAGGGAATATAAATGTGTAAATTCAAGGATTATGTGGATTAAAATAAGGGTCGGATGCGAAAAGGGGTCATAATAAGCGTGTATGCACCTGGAGAAGAGAGGAGTGTAGAGGAGAGAGAGATTTTGGGAGATGTTAAGCGAATGTATAGGAACTTTTGAACCAAATGAGAGAGTAATTGTGGTAGGGGACCTAAATGCTAAAGTGGGAGAAACATGCAGAGAGGGTGTAGTAGGTAAGTTTGGGGTGCCAGGTGTAAATGATAATGGGAGCCCTTTGATTGAACTTTGTATAGAAGGGGTTTAGTTATAGGTAATACATATTTTAAGAAAAAGAGGATAAATAAGTATACAAGATATGATGTAGGGCGTAATGACAGTAGTTTGTTGGACTATGTATTGAAAGATAAAAGACTGTTGAGTAGACTTCAGGATGTACATGTTTATCGAGGGGCTACAGATATATCAGATCACTTTTTAGTTATAACTACAGTGGGAGTAAAAGGTAGATGGGATACAAGGAAAATAGAATCAGTAAGTAAAAGAGAGGTGAAGGTTTATAAACTAAAAGAGGAGGCAGTTAGGGTAAGATATACAAAACTATTGGAGGATAGATGGGCTAGTGAGAGTGTAGGCAATGGAGTCGAAAATGTATGGGGTAGATTTAAAAATGTAGTGTTAGAGTGTTCAGCAGAAGTTTGTGGTTACAGGCGAGTGGGTGCGGGAGGGAAGAGGAGCGATTGGTGGAATGATGATGTAAAGAGAGTAGTAAGGAGAAAAAGTTAGCATATGAGAGGTTTTACAAAGTATAAGTGATGCAAGGAGGGAAGAGTATATGGAGAGAAAAGAGAGGTTAAAAGAGTGGTGAAGCAATGTAAAAGAGAGCAGATGAGAGAGTGGGTGAGATGTTATCAGCAAATTTTGTTGAAAATAAGAAAAGTTTTGGAATGAGATTAATAAGTTGAGGAAGCCTAGAGAACAAATGGATTTGACAGTTAAAAATAGGAGAGGAGAGTTATTAAATGGAGAGTTAGAGGTATCGGGAAGATGGAGAGAATATTTTGAGGATTTGTTAAATGTTGATGAAGACAGGGAAGCTGTGATTTCGTGTGTAGGGCAAGGAGGAATAACATCTTTGTAGGAGTGTGGAAGAGCCAGTTGTGGGTGTAGGGAAGTTCGTGAGGCAGTGGGTAGAATGAAAGGGGTAAGGCAGCTGGGATTGATGGGATAAAGATAGAAATGTTAAAAGCAGGTGGGGATATAATTTTGGAGTGGTTGGTGCTATTATTTAATAAATGTATGGAAGAGGGTAAGGTACCTAGGGATTGGCAGAGAGCGTGTATTGTTTCTTTGTATAAAGGCAAAGGGGACAAAAGAGAGTGCAAAAATTATAGGGGAATAAGTCTGTTGAGTGTACCTGGTAAAGTGTATGGTAGAGTTATTATTGAAA
This sequence comes from Cherax destructor, assembly GCA_009830355.1. NCBI lineage: Eukaryota > Metazoa > Arthropoda > Malacostraca > Decapoda > Parastacidae > Cherax > Cherax destructor. The sequence goes on along the minus strand of WNWK01011884.1, from coordinate 19,838 downwards.
GAATTAAGAGTAAAACAGAAAGCAGGATAGCAGATGAACAAGGGGCTTTAGGAAAGTTAGGGGTGTGTAGACCAAGTGTTTACAGTGAAACATATAGGTGAACAGTATTTGGATAAGGGTAAAGATGTTTTTGTGGCATTTATGGATTTGGAAAAGGCGTATGATAGGGTAGATAGGGGGCAATGTGGCAGATGTTGCAGGTGTATGGAATAGGAGGAAGGTTACTGAAAGCAGTGAAGAGTTTTTATGAGGATAGTGAGGCTCAGGTTAGAGTGTGTAGGAGGGAAGGGACTATTTCCCAGTAAAAGTGGGCCTTAGACAAGGATGTGTGATGTCACCGTGGTTGTTCAATATATTTATAGATGAGGTTGTAAGAGAAGTGAATGCGAGGGTCTTGGCAAGAAGTGTTGGGCTAAAAGATAAAGAAGCAAATACAAAGTGGGAGTTGTCACAGTTGCTTTTGCTGATGACACTGTGCTTTTGGGAGATTCTGAAGAGAAGCTGCAGAGGTTGGTGAATGAATTTGGTAGGGTGTGTAAAAGAAGAAAATTGAAAGTGAATATAGGAAAGAGTAAAGTGATGAGGATAACAAAAAGAATAGGTGACGAAAGATTGGATATCAGATTGGAGGGAGAGAGTATGGAGGAGGTGAATGTATTCAGATATTTGGGAGTGGACATGTCGGCGGATGGGTCTATGAAGGATGAGGTGAATCATAGAATTGATGAGGGGAAAAGGGTGAGTGGAGCACTTCGGAGTCTGTGGAGACAAAGAACCTTGTCCATGGAAGTAAAGAGGGGAATGTATGAGAGTATAGTTATACCAACGCTCTTATATGGGTGTGAAGCATGGGTGATGAATGTTGCAACGAGGAGAAGGCTGGAGGCAGTGGAGATGTCATGTCGGAGTTTGGAAATTAGGAGGAGGTGCGGGATTACCAAAACGATTGTCCAGAGAGCTGAGGAGGGGTTGTTGAGGTGGTTTGGACATGTAGAGAGAATGGAACGAGACAGAGTGACTTCGAGAGTGTATAAATCTGTAGTGGAGGGAAGGCGGGGTAGGGGTCGGCCTAGGAAAGGTTGGAGGGAGGGGGTAAAGGAAGTTTTGTGCGAGGGCTTGGATTTCCAGCAAGCATGTGTGAGCGTATTTGATAGGAGTGAATGGAGGCATATGGTTTTTAATACTTGACGTGCTGTTGGAGTGTGAGCAAAGTAACATTTATGAAGGGATTCAGGAAACCGGCAGGCCGGACTTGAGTTCTGGAGATGGGAAGTACAGTGCCGGCACTCTGAAGGAGGGGTGTAAATGTTGCAGTTTTATAACTGTAGTGTAAAGCACCCTTCTGGCAAGACAGTGATGGAGTGAATGATGATGAAAGTTTTTCTTTTCGGGCCCCCCTGCCTTGGTGGGAATCGGCCGATGTGTTAATAAAAAATAATAATAAAAATTCATATTATTTTCGAAAAATGTGCTAAAATCGTATTTTATTGCATATTTCGACGTTTTAGAGCGGTTTGAGTGCTTTTCTGGCAAAACTCATTTTCTAGCTAAAATACGTAGATTTTTAAACTTTTAAATAGAATTTCTACTGCAATTGAAATTTATGGGAAAAGTAAGCAAAATTTTATGATTTTCTTTTAGGAAGCTTACTCATAGGTATATTTTATCTACAAAAATAGTTTTTCAGAAAATCTTGAAAATGCCTTAAATCGTCAAAAATGCAATAAAATCAAGTTTTATAGCATTTTGTATATTTATTAATTATTTACATATTTTAAAAAAATCCCATTAAAAATCTATAAAAATCAATTTTTTATAGAATATTTCATATTATTTTCGAAAAATACATGGAACATTAAAAAGCTCAGAAAAATGTGATAAAATTTTATTGCATATTTTATTGCATATTTCGACGTTTTAGAGTGGTTTGAGTGCTTTTCTGGCAAAACTCATTTTTTAGCTAAAATACGTAGATTTTCAAACTTTTAAATAGAATTTCTACTGCAATTGAAATTTATGGGAAAAGTTAGCAAAATTTTATGATTTTCTTTTACGAAGCTTACTCATAGGTGGATTTTATCTAAAAAAAATAGTTTTTCAGAAAATCCTTCAAAATGCCTTAAATCGTCAAAAAATGCAATAAAATCAAGTTTTATATCATTTTTGAATATATATTAATTATTTATATATTTTTAAAAAATCCCATTAAAAATCTTTAAAAATCAATATTTTTATAGAATATTTCATATTATTTTCGAAAAATACATGAAACATTAAAAAGCTCAGAAAAATGTGCTAAAATCGTATTTTATTGCATATTTCGACGTTTTAGAGCGGTTTGAGTGCTTTTCTGGCAAAACTCATTTTTTAGCTAAAATACCTATATTATCACACTTTTAAATATAATTTCTACTGCAATTGAAATTTATGGGAAAAGTAAGCAAAATTTTATGATTTTCTTTTAGGAAGCTTACTCAGGTATATTTTATCTACAAAAATAGTTTTTCAGAAAATCCTTGAAAATGCCTTAAATCGTCAAAAAATGCAATAAAATCAAGTTTTTTAGCATTTTTGAATATGTATTAAATATTTACATATTTTTAAAAAATCCCAATAAAAATCTATAAAAATCAATATTTTTATAGAATATTTCATATTATTTTCGAAAAATACATGAAACATTAAAAAGCTCAGAAAAATGTGCTAAAATCGTATTTTATTGCATATTTCGACGTTGTAGAGCGGTTTGAGTGCTTTTCTGGCAAAACTCATTTTTTAGCTAAAATACTTAGATTATCACACTTTTAAATATAATTTCAAATGCAATTGAAATTTATGGGAAAAGTAAGCAAAATTTTATGATTTTCTTTTAGGAAGCTTACTCATAGGTATATTTTATCTAAAAAAAATAGTGTTTCAGAAAATCCTTGAAAATGCCTTAAATCGTCAAAAAATGCAATAAAATCAAGTTTTATAGCATTTTTGAATATTTATTAATTATTTACATATTTTTAAAAATTCAATTAAAAATCTATAACAATAAATATTATTATATAATATTTCAAATTATTTTTCAAAAAATACATGAAACATAAAAAATATCATAAAAATGTGCTAAAATGGTATTTTATTGCATATTTCGACGATTTAGAGCGGTTTGAGTGCTTTTCTGGCAAAACTCATTTTTTAGCTACAATACCTAGATTTTCAAACTTTTAAATAGAATTCCTACTGCAATTGAAATTTATGGGAAAAGTAAGCAAAATTTTATGATTTTCTTTTAGGAAGCTTACTCATAGGTATATTTTATCTAAAAAAATAATTTTTCAGAAAATCCTTCAAAATGCCTGAAATCGCCAAAAAATGCAATAAAATAACGTTTTATAGCATTTTTGAATATGTATCAATTATTTACATATTTTTAAAAATTCCATTAAAAATTAATAAAAATCAATATTAATTTAGAATATTTCATATTATTTTATAAAAATACATGAAACATTAAAAAGCTCAGAAAAATGGCATAAAATTGGATTTTATGGCATATTTCGACGTTTTAGAGCGGTTTGAGTGCTTTTCTGGCAAAACTCATTTTTTAGCTAAAATACCTAGATTTTCAAACTTTTAAATAGAATTTCTACTGCAATTGAAATTTATGGGAAAAGTTAGCAAAATTTTATGATTTTCTTTTAGGAAGCTTACTCATAGGTGGATTTTATCTAAAAAATATAGTTTTTCAGAAAATCCTTGAAAATGCCTTAAATCGTCAAAAAATGCAATAAAATCAAGTTTATAGCATTATTGAATATTTATTAATTATTTACATATTTTAACAAAAATCCAATTAAAAATCTATAAAAATCAATATTTTTATAGAATATTTCATATTTTTTTCGAAAAATACATGAAACATTAAAAAGCTCAGAAAAATGTGCTAAAATCGTATTTTATATCATATTTCGACGTTTTAGAGCGTTTGAGTGCTTTTCTGCAAAACTCATTTCTTAGCTAAAATACCTAGATTTTCAAACTTTTAAATAGAATTTCTACTGCAATTGAAATTTATGGGAAAAGTAAGCAAAATTTTATGATTTTCTTTTAGAGCTTACTCATAGGTATATTTTATCTACAAAAATAGTGTTTTCAGAAAATCTGAAAATGCCTTAAATCGTCAAAAATGCAATAAAATCAAGTTTTATAGCATTTTGAATATTTATTAATTATTTACATATTTAAAAAAATCCATTAAAATCTATAAAAATCAATTTTTATAGAATATTTCATATTATTTTCGAAAATGTGCTAAAATCGTATTTTATTGCATATTTCGACGTTTAAGCGGTTTGAGTGCTTTTCTGGCAAAACTCATTTCTACCTAAAATACGTAGATTTTCAAACTTTTAAATAAAATTTCTACTGCAATTGAAATTTATGGGAAAAGTAAGCAAATAGTTTTCAGAAAATCCTTGAAAATGCCTTAAATCGTCAAAATGCAATAAAATCAAGTTTTATAGCATTTTTGAATATTTATTAATTATTTACATATTTTAAAAAAATTCCATTAAAAATCTATAAAAATCAATTTTTTATAGAATATTTCATATTATTTTCGAAAAATGTGCTAAAATCGTATTTTATTGCATATTTCGACGTTTTAGAGCGGTTTGAGTGCTTTTCTGGCAAAACTCATTTTCTACCTAAAATACGTAGATTTTCAAACTTTTAAATATAATTTCTACTGCAATTGAAATTTATGGGAAAAGTAAGCAAATAGTTTTTCAGAAAATCCTTCAAAATGCCTTAAATCGTCAAAAAATGCAATAAAATCAAGTTTTATAGCATTTTTGAATATTTATTAATTATTTACATATTTTAAAAAAATCCCATTAAAAATCTATATAAATCATTTTTTTATAGAATATTTCATATTATTTTCGAAAAATACATGAAACATTAATAAGCTCAGAAAAATGTGCTAAAATCGTATTTTATTGCATATTTCGACGTTTTAGAGCGGTTTGAGTGCTTTTCTGGCAAAACTCATTTTTAGCTAAAATACTTAGATTATCACACTTTTAAATAGAATTTCTACTACAATTGAAATTTATGGGAAAAGTAAGCAAAATTTTATGATTTTCTTTTAGGAAGCTTACTCAGGTATATTTTATCTACAAAAATAGATAGGTAGTAGGTTGGTAGACAGCAACCACCCAGGGAGGTACTACCGTCCTGCCAGGTGACTGTGAAACAGAAACCTGAAACTGTTTTAAATGATGGTAGGATTGCTGGTGTCTTTTTTCTGTCTCATAAACACGCTGGATAACAGGTATATCTAGCTACTTCTACTTACACTTTAGGTCACACTACACTGGCATACACATGCATATATATACATACACACATCTAGGTTTTTCTTCTTTTTCTTAATAGCTCTTGTTCTTTTTATTTTCTCTATTGTCCATGGGGAAGTGGAAAAGAATCTTTCCTCCGTAAGCCATGCGTGTCGTATGAGGCGACTAAGATGCCGGGAGCAATGGGCTAGTAACCCCTTCTCCTGTACAAATCTACTAAAAACGAGAAGAAGAAAAACTTTATAAAATTGGGTTGTCTGAATGTGCGTGGATGTAGTGCGATGATAAGAAAGAGATGATTGCCGATGTTATGAATGAAAAGAAGTTGGATGTCTTGGCCCTAAGCGAAACAAAGCTGAAGGGGTAGGCGAGTTTCAGTGGGGAGAAATAAATGGGATTAAGTCAGGAGTATCTGAGAGAGTTAGAGCTAAGGAAGGGTAGCAATAATGTTGAAGGATCAGTTATGGAAGGAAAAGAGGGAATATAAATGTGTAAATTCAAGGATTATGTGGATTAAAATAAGGGTCGGATGCGAAAAGTGGGTCATAATAAGCGTGTATGCACCTGGAGAAGAGAGGAGTGTAGAGGAGAGAGAGAGATTTTGGGAGATGTTAAGCGAATGTATAGGAACTTTTGAACCAAATGAGAGAGTAATTGTGGTAGGGGACCTAAATGCTAAAGTGGGAGAAACATGCAGAGAGGGTGTAGTAGGTTAGTTTGGGGTGCCAGGTGTAAATGATAATGGGAGCCCTTTGATTGAACTTTGTATAGAAAGGGGTTTAGTTATAGGTAATACATATTTTAAGAAAAAGAGGATAAATAAGTATACAAGATATGATGTAGGGCGTAATGACAGTAGTTTGTTGGACTATGTATTGGTAGATAAAAGACTGTTGAGTAGACTTCAGGATGTACATGTTTATCGAGGGCTACAGATATATCAGATCACTTTTAGTTATAACTACAGTGGGAGTAAAAGGTAGATGGGATACAAGGAAAATAGAATCAGTAAGTAAAAGAGAGGTGAAGGTTTATAAACTAAAAGAGGAGGCAGTTAGGGTAAGATATAAACAACTATTGGAGGATAGATGGACTAGTGAGAGTGTAGGCAATGGAGTCGAAAATGTATGGGGTAGATTTAAAAATGTAGTGTTAGAGTGTTCAGCAGAAGTTTGTGGTTACAGGCGAGTGGGTGCGGGAGGGAAGAGGAGCGATTGGTGGAATGATGATGTAAAGAGAGTAGTAAGGGAGAAAAAGTTAGCATATGAGAGGTTTTACAAAGTATAAGTGATGCAAGGAGGGAAGAGTATATGGAGAGAAAAGAGAGGTTAAAGAGTGGTGAAGCAATGTAAAAGAGAGCAGATGAGAGAGTGGGTGAGATGTTATCAGCAAATTTTGTTGAAAATAAGAAAAAGTTTTGGAATGAGATTAATAAGTTGAGGAAGCCTAGAGAACAAATGGATTTGACAGTTAAAAATAGGAGAGGAGAGTTATTAAATGGAGAGTTAGAGGTATCGGGAAGATGGAGAGAATATTTTGAGGATTTGTTAAATGTTGATGAAGACAGGGAAGCTGTGATTTCGTGTGTAGGGCAAGGAGGAATAACATCTTGTAGGAGTGTGGAAGAGCCAGTTGTGGGTGTAGGGAAGTTCGTGAGGCAGTGGGTAGAATGAAAGGGGGTAAGGCAGCTGGGATTGATGGGATAAAGATAGAAATGTTAAAAGCAGGTGGGGATATAATTTTGGAGTGGTTGGTGCTATTATTTAATAAATGTATGGAAGAGGGTAAGGTACCTAGGGATTGGCAGAGAGCGTGTATTGTTCCTTTGTGTAAAGGCAAAGGGGACAAAAGAGAGTGCAAAAATTATAGGGAATAAGTCTGTTGAGTGTACCTGGTAAAGTGTATGGTAGAGTTATTATTGAAAGAATTAAGAGTAAAACAGAAAGCAGGATAGCAGATGAACAAGGGGGCTTTAGGAAAGGTAGATGGTGTGTAGACCAAGTGTTTACAGTGAAACATATAGGTGAACAGTATTTGGATAAGGGTAAAAATGTTTTTGTGGCATTTATGGATTTGGAAAAGGCGTATGATAGGGTAGATAGGGGGGCAATGTGGCAGATGTTGCAGGTGTATGGAATAGGAAGAAGGTTACTGAAAGCAGTGAAGAGTTTTATGAGGATAGTGAGGCTCAGGTTAGAGTGTGTAGGAGGGAAGGGGACTATTTCCCAGTAAAAGTGGGCCTTAGACAAGGATGTGTGATGTCACCGTGGTTGTTCAATATATTTATAGATGGGGTTGTAAGAGAAGTGAATGCTAGGGTCTTGGCAAGAGGTGTTGGGCTAAAAGATAAAGAAGCAAATACAAAGTGGGAGTTGTCACAGTTGCTTTTTGCTGATGACACTGTGCTTTTGGGAGATTCTGAAGAGAAGCTGCAGAGGTTGGTGGATGAATTTGGTAGGGTGTGTAAAGAAGAAAATTGAAAGTGAATATAGGAGATAGTAAGGTGATGAGGATAACAAAAGAATAGGTGACGAAAGATTGGATATCAGATTGGAGGGAGAGAGTATGGAGGAGGTGAATGTATTCAGATATTTGGGAGTGGACATGTCGGCGGATGGGTCTATGAAAGATGAGGTGAATCATAGAATTGATGAGGGGAAAAGAGTGAGTGGAGAACTTCGGAGTCTGTGGAGACAAAGAACCTTGTCCATGGAAGTAAAGAGGGGAATGTATGAGAGTATAGTTATACCAACGCTCTTATATGGGTGTGAAGCATGGGTGATGAATGTTGCAACGAGGAGAAGGCTGGAGGCAGTGGAGATGTCATGTCTGAGGTCAATGTGTGGTGTGAATATAATGCAGAGAATTCAGAGTTTGGAAATTAGGAGGAGGTGCGGGATTACCAAAACGATTGTCCAGAGAGCTGATGAGGGGTTGTTGAGGTGGTTTGGACATGTAGAGAGAATGGAACGAGACAGAGTGACTTCGAGAGTGTATAAATCTGTAGTGGAGGGAAGGCGGGGTAGGGGTCGGCCTAGGAAAGGTTGGAGGGAGGGGGTAAAGGAAGTTTGTGTGCGAGGGGCTTGGACTTCCAGCAAGCATGTGTGAGCGTATTTGATAGGAGTGAATGGAGGCATATGGTTTTAATACTGACGTGCTGTTGGAGTGTGAGCAAAGTAACATTTATGAAGGGATTCAGGGAAACCGGCAGGCCAGACTTGAGTTCTGGAGATGGGAAGTACAGTGCCGGCACTCTGAAGGAGGGGTGTTAATGTGGCAGTTTTATAACTGTAGTGTAAAGCACCCTTCTGGCAAGACAGTGATGGAGTGAATGATGATGAAAGTTTTTCTTTTTCGGGCCACCCTGCCTTGGTGGGAATCGGCCGATGTGTTAATAAAAAAAAAAAAAAAAAATAGTTTTCAGAAAATCCTTGAAAATGCCTTAAATCGTCAAAAAATGCAATTAAATCAAGTTTTTTAGCATTTTTGAATATTTATTAATTATTTACATATTTTTAAAAAATCCCATTAAAAATCTTTAAAAATCAATATTTTTATAGAGTATTTCATATTATTTTCGAAAAATACATGAAACATTACAAAGCTCAGAAAAATGTGATAAAATCGTATTTTATTGCATATTTCGACGTTTTAGAGCGGTTTGAGTGCTTTTCTGGCAAAACTCATTTTTTAGCTAAAATACTTAGATTATTACACTTTTAAATATAATTTCTACTGCAATTGAAATTTATGGGAAAAGTAAGCAAAATTTTATGATATTCTTTTAGGAAGCTTACTCATAGGTATATTTTATCTAAAAAAATAGTGTTTTCAGAAAATCCTTGAAAATGCCTTAAATCGTCAAAAAATGCAATAAAATCAAGTTTTATAGCATTTTTGAATATTTATAATTTATTTACATATTTTTAAAAATTTAATTAAAAATCTATAAAAATAAATATTATTATATAATATTTCATATTCTTTTTCAAAAAATACATGAAACATAAAAAATATCATAAAAATGTGCTAAAATGATATTTTATTGCATATTTCGACGATTTAGAGCGGTTTGAGTGCTTTTCTGGCAAAACTCATTTTTAATCTAGATTTCAACTTTTAAATAGAATTTCTACTGAATTGAAATTTATGGAAAAGTAAGCAAATTTTATGATTTTCTTTAGAAGTTACTCATAGGTTATTTATCTAAAAATAGTTTTTCAGAAAATCTTAAATGCCTAATTCAAAATGCAATAAAATCAAGTTTTACATTGAATATTTATAATTATTTACATATTTTAAAATCATTAAAATTATAAAATCAATATTTTATAGAATATTTCATATTATTTTCGAAAATACATGAAACATTAAAAGCTAGAAAATGTGCTAAAATCGTATTTTATTGCATATTTCGACGTTTTAGAGCGGTTTGAGTGTTTCGGCAAAACTCATTTTTTAGCTAAAATACTTAGATTTCAACTTTAAATAGAATTTCTACTGCAATTGAAATTTATGGGAAAAGTTAGCAAAATTTTATGATTTTCTTTAGGAAGCTTATCATAGGTATTTTATCTAAAAAATAGTTTTTCAGAAAATCCTTGAAAATGCCTTAATCGTCAAAAATGCAATAAAATCAAGTTTTATAGCATTTTTGAATATTTATTAATTATTTACATATTTTAAAATCCCATTAAAAATCTATAAAAATCAATATTTTATAGAATATTTCATAATTTTTTCAAAAATACATGAAACATTAAAAGCTCAGAAAATGTGCTAAAATCGTATTTTATTGCATATTTCGACGTTTTAGAGCGGTTTGAGTGCTTTCTGGCAAAACTCATTTTTAGCTAAAATACTTAGATTTCAAACTTTAAATAGAATTTCACTGCAATTGAAATTTATGGAAAAGTAAGCAAATTTTATGATTTTCTTTAGGAAGTTACTCATAGGTATTTTATCTAAAAAATAGTTTTTCAGAAAACCCTTGAAAATGCCTTAAATCGTCAAAAATGCAATAAAATCAAGTTTTATAGCATTTTGAATATTTATTAATTATTTACATATTTTTAAAATCCAATTAAAAATCTATAAAAATAATATTTTTATAGAATATTTCATATTATTTCGAAAATACATGAAACATAAAAATCAGAAAAGGTAAAATCGTATTTTATTGCATATTTGACGTTTTAGAGCGGTTTGAGTGCTTTTCGGCAAACTCATTTTTAGCTAAAATACTAGATTTCAAACTTTTAAATAGAATTTCTACTGCAATTGAAATTTATGGAAAAGTAGCAAAATTTTATGATTTTCTTTAGGAAGCTTATCATAGGTATATTTTATTAAAAATAATTTTTCAGAAAATCCTTGAAAATGCCTACTAGATTTCAACTTTAATAAATTTCACTGCAATTGAAATTTATGGAAAAGTTAGCAAATTTTATGATTTTCTTTTAGAAGCTTACTCATAGGTGGATTTTATCTAAAAATAGTTTTTCAGAAAATCCTTCAAAATGCCTTAAATCGTCAAAATGCAATAAAATAATTTTATACATTTTAATATAATAATTATTTACATATTTTAAAAATCCATTAAAAATCTATAAAATCAATATTTTATAGAATATTTCATATTATTTTCGAAAATACATGAAACATTAAAAGCCAGAAAATGCTAAAATCATTTTATTGCATATTTCGACGTTTTAGAGCGGTTTGAGTGCTTTTCTGGCAAAACTCATTTTTAGCTAAAATACTAGATTTCAAACTTTAAATAGAATTTCTACTCAATTGAAATTTATGGAAAAGTTAAGCAAATTTTATGATTTTCTTTAGGAAGCTTACTCAGGTTATTTTATCTAAAAATAGTTTTTCAGAAAATCCTTAAAATGCCTTAAATCGTCAAAAAATGCAATAAAATCAAGTTTTATAGCATTTATAATTTTATTAATTATTTACATATTTTAAAAATCCCATTAAAATCTATAAAATAATATTTTATAAATATTTCATATTATTTTCGAAAATACATGAAACATTAAAATCAGAAAATGTGCTAAAATCGTATTTTATTGCATATTTCGACGTTTAGAGCGGTTTGAGTGCTTTTCTGGCAAAACTCATTTTATAAAATACTAGATTTTCAAACTTTTAAATAGAATTTCTACTGAATTGAAATTTATGGAAAAGTAAGCAAATTTTATGATTTTTTAGGAAGCTTACCATAGGTATATTTATCTAAAAAATTTTTCAGAAAATCCTTAAAATGCCTTAATCGTCAAAAATGCAATAAAATAACGTTTTATAGCATTTTTGAATATTTATAATTATTTACATATTTTTAAAAATCCCATTAAAAATCTATAAAAATCAATATTATTTAGAATATTTCATATTATTTTCGAAAATACATGAAACATTAAAAGCTCAGAAAATGTGTAAAATCGTATTTTATTGCATATTTGACGTTTAGAGGGTTTGAGTGCTTTTCTGGCAAACTCATTTTTTAGCTAAATACTAGATTTTCAAACTTTTAAATAGAATTTCTACTGAATTGAAATTTATGGGAAAAGTTAGCAAAATTTTATGATTTTTGAAGTTACTCATAGGTGATTTTATCTAAAAATAGTTTTTCAGAAAACTTAAAATGCCTTAAATGTCAAAATGCAATAAAATCAAGTTTTATAGCATTTTGAATATATTAATTATTTACATATTTTTAAAAATCCCATTAAAAATCTTAAAAATCAATATTTTATAGAATATTTATATTATTTTCGAAAATACATGAAACATTAAAAGCTCAGAAAATGTGCTAAAATCGTATTTTATTGCATATTTGACGTTTAGAGCGTTTGAGTGCTTTCTGGCAAACTCATTTTTTAGCTAAAATACTTAGATTATCACACTTTTAAATAGAATTTACTGCAATTAATTTATGGAAAGTAGCAAAATTTTAGATTTCTTTAGAAGCTTACTCATAGGTATTTTATCTAAAAAATTTTCAGAAAATCCTTCAAAATGCCTTAATGTCAAAAATGCAATAAAATCAAGTTTATAGCATTTTGAATATTTATAATTATTTACATATTTTTAAAAATCCATTAAAATCTATAAAAATCAATATTTTTAGAATATTTCATATTATTTTCGAAAATACATGAAACATTAAAAGCTCAGAAAATGGCTAAAATCATATTTATGCATATTTCGACGTTTTAGAGCGGTTTGAGTGCTTTTCTGGCAAAACTCATTTTTAGCTAAAATACTAGATTTAAATTTTATGATTTTTAAGTATGATTATCTAAAATGTTTCGAAACTGAATGTTAAATTTTATATTTATTATTTTTAAAATCATTAAATCATAAATATATTTTAATATATTATTTCTAAAATTAAATATTTTATTGCATACGATTAGCGTTAGTTTTCAACATTTATAATAGATTCACTTTAAATAAATTTTACGTGAATTATGAAAGAATATGATTTTAGAACTAGTTTATAAAATAGTTTGAACTTAGGTATTTTATTGATATTTGAGTTTAGACGGTTTGAGTGTTTCTGAAAACTCATTTTTAGCTAAAATACTAGATTCAAACTTAAATAAATTTCTACGCATTGAATATGGGAAGTACAAATTATGATTTTTAGGAAGCTTACTCAGGTTATTTTATCTAAAAATGTTTTCAGAAAATTAAAATCCTACAAATGCAAAAAATAAGTATATTTTATTATTATTATTTACATTTTAAATAATTAAATCTATAAAATAATTTATAATATTTCATTATTTCAAAATACAAACATAAAATCAAAATTGTAATGATTATTATTTCGACGTTAGAGGGTTTGATGTTTTCGAACTCATTTTAGCTAAATCTAGATTTTCAACAAATAATTTTACATGATTTATGGAAAAGTAGCATAATTTTATGATTTTTTGGAAGTACTCATGGTGATTTTATCTAAATAGTTTTCAGAAAATTAAATGCCTAATGTCAAAATCAATAAAATCAAGTTATACTTTTAATATTTATATTTACTATTTTAATCATAAAATCATAAATATTTTTTAATATTTCATATTATTTCAAATACATGAAACATAAATCAAAATGAATGATTTTATTGATTCGACGTTAGAGGTTTAGTGCTTTCGCAAAACTCATTTAGCTAAAATATTAGATTTTCAACTTAAATAAATTTCTACAATTGAAATTATGGGAAAGTAAAATTTAATTTTCTTAGAACTTACTCAGGTATTTTTCAAAAATTTCAGAAAATCCTAATGCAATGTCAAATGCAATAAATAGTTTATAGCATTTGAATATTATAATATTTATATTTTAAAATCATTAAAATCTATAAATTATTATAAATATTTCATATTATTTTCGAAATACATGAACTTAAAAGCCAGAAAATGTGCTAAATCGTATTTTTGCATATTTCGACGTTTTAGACGGTTTGAGTCTTTTCTAAAACTCATTTTTACTAAAATACTTAGATTTCAACTTTAAATAAATTTACTAATTGAAATTTATGGGAAAATACAAAATTTTATGATTTTCTTTAGAAGCTTACTCATAGGTTATTTTATCTAAAAATATTTTTCAGAAAATCTTGAAAATCCTTAATCGTCAAAATCATAAAATAAGTTTTATAGCATTTTTGAATATTTTTAATTATATCATATTTTTAAAAATCATTAAAATTATAAAATCAATATTATTTAAAAGATTTCAATTATTTTCAAAATACATAAACATAAAAATTATCAAAAAATGTGTAAAAGTATTTTATTGCATATTTCGAGATTTAAGCGTTTGATGCTTTTGAAACTCATTTTTCTAAAATACTAGATTTTCAAACTTTTAAATAAATTTCTACTGCAATTGAAATTTATGGGAAAAGTTAGCATAATTTTATGATTTTGGTTTAGGAAGCTTACTCATAGGTGTATTTTATCTAAAAAAAATACTTTTCATAAAATCCTTGAAAATGAATTAAATCGTCAAAAAATGTAATAAAATCAAGTTTTATAGCATTTGTGAGTATATATTAATTATTTACTTATAGTTAAGAAAAAAAACATTAAAAATCTATAAAAATCAATATTTTTATAGAATATTCCATATTATTTTCGAAAAATACATGAAACATTAAAAAGCTCAGAAAAATGTGGTAAAATCGTATTTAATTGCATATTTCGACGTTTTAGAGCGGTTTGAGTTCTTTTCTGGCAAAACTCATTTTTTAGCTAAAATACTTAGATTATCACACTTTTAAATAGAATTTCTACTACAATTGAAATTTATAGGAAAAGTAAGCAAAATTTTATGATTTTCTTTTAGGAAGCTTACTCATAGGTATTATTTTTTTTTTAATAACACATATGCCGATTCCCACCTCCAGAGTGCCGGCACTTTACTTCCCATCTCCAGAACTCAAGTCCGGCCTGCCGGTTTCCCTGAATCCCTTCATAAATGTTACTTTGCTCACACTCCAACAGCACGTCAAGTATTAAAAACCATATGCCTCCATTCACTCCTATCAAATACGCTCACACATGCTTGCTGGAAGTCCAAGCCCCTCGCACACAAAACTTCCTTTACCCCCTCCCTCCAACCTTTCCTAGGCTGACCCCTATATGAGTAAGCTTTCTAAAACAAAATCATAAAATTATGCTAACTTTTCCCATAAATTTCAATTGCAGTAGAAATTCTATTTAAAAGTTTAAAAATCTAGGTATTTTAGCTAAAAAATGAGTTTTGCCAGAAAAGCACTCAAACCGCTCTAAATCGTCGAAATATGCAATAAAATACCATTTTAGCACATTTTTATGATATTTTTTATGTTTCATGTATTTTTTGAAAAATAATATGAAATATTATATAATAATATTTATTTTTAAAGATTTTTAATTGAATTTTTAAAAATATATAAATAATTAATAAATATTCAAAAATGCTATAAAACTTGATTTTATTGCATTTTTTGACGATTTAAGGCATTTTCAAGGATTTTCTGTAAACACTATTTTTTTAGATAAAATGTACCTATGAGTAAGCTTCCTAAAAGAAAATCATAAAATTTTGCTTACTTTTCCCATAAATTTCAATTGCAGTAGAAATTATATTTAAAAGTGTGATAATCTAGGTATTTTAGCTAAAAAATGAGTTTTGCCAGAAAAGCACTCAAACCGCTCCAAAATGTCGAAATATGCAATAAAATACGATTTTAGCACATTTTTATGAGCTTTTTAATGTTTCATGTATTTTTCGAAAATAATATGAAATACTCTATAAAAATATTGTTTTTTATAGATTTTTTATGGGATTTTTTAAAAATATGTAAATAATTAATAAATATTCAAAAATGCTATAAAACTTGATTTTATTGTATTTTTTGACGATTTAAGGCATTTTCAAGGATTTTCTGAAAACACTATTTTTGTAGATAAAATATACCTGAGTAAGCTTCCTAAAAGAAAACCATAAAATTTTGCTTACTTTTCCCATAAATTTCAATTGCAGTAGAAATTCTATTTAAAAGTGTGATAACCAAAGTATTTAGGTAAAAAATAAGTTTTGCCAGAAAAGCACTCAAACCGCTCTAAAACGTCGAAATATGCAATAAAATACGATTTTAGCACATTTTTCTGAGCTTTTTAATGTTTCATGTATTTTTCGAAAATAATATGGAATATTCTATAAAAATATTGATTTTTATAGATTTTTAATGGGATTTTTTAAAAATAAGTAAATAACTAATATACACTCAAAAATGCTATAAAACTTGATTTTATTGCATTTTTTGACGATTTAAGGCATTTTCAAGGATTTTCTGAAAAACTATATTTTTTAGATAAAATCCACCTATGAGTAAGCTTCCTAAAAGAAAATCATAAAATTTTGCTTACTTTTCCTATAAATTTCAATTGTAGTAAAAATTCTATTTAAAAGTTTGAAAATCTACGTATGTTAGCTAAAAATAAGTTTTGTCAGAAAAGCACTGAAACCGCTCTAAAACGTCGAAATATGTTATAAAATGCAATTTTATGCCATTTTTCTGAGCTTTTTAATGTTTCATGTATTTTTGGAAAATAATATGAAATATTCTAAATTATTATTGATTTTTATAGAATTTTAATGGGATTTTTTAAAAATATGTAAATAATTGATATATATTCAAAAATGCTATAAAACGTTATTTTATTGCATTTTTTGACGATTTAAGGAATTTTCAAGGATTTACTGAAAAACTATTTTTTTAGATAAAATATACCTATGAGTAAGCTTCCTAAAAGAAAATCATAAAATTTTGCTTACTTTTCCTATAAATTTCAATTGTAGTATAAATTTTATTTAAAAGTGTGATAATCTAAGTATTTTAGCTAAAAAATGAGTTTTGCCAGAAAATCACTCAAACCGCTCTAAAACGTCGAAATATGCAATAAAATACGATTTTAGCACATTTTTCTAATCTTTTTAATATTTCATGTATTTTTCGAAAATAATATGGAATATTCTATAAAAATATTGATTTTTATAGATTTTTAATTGGATTTTTAAAAAATAAGTAAATAATTAATATATACTCAAAAATGCTATAAAACTTGATTTTATTGCATTTTTTGACGATTTAAGGCATTTTCAAGGATTTTCTGAAAAACTATTTTTTTTAGATAAAATACACCTATGAGTAAGCTTCCTAAAACAAAATCATAAAATTATGCTAACTTTTCTCATAAATTTCAATTGCAGTAGAAATTCTATTTAAAAGTTTGAAAATCTAGGTATTTTAACTAAAAAATGAGTTTTGCCAGAAAAACACTCAAACCGCTCTAAATCGTCAAAATATGCAATAAAATACGATTTTAGCACATTTTTCTGAGCTTTTTAATGTTTCATGTATTTTTGGAAAATAATATGAAATATTCTAAATTAATATTGATTTTTATAGGTATTTAATGGGATTTTTTAAAAATATGTTTATAATTTATAAATATTCAAAAATGCTATAAAACGATATTTTATTGCATTTTTTGACGATTTAAGGCATTTTCAAGGATTTTCTGAAAAACATTTTTTTTTAGATAAAATATACCTATGAGTAAGCTTCCTAAAAGAAAATCATAAAATTTTGCTTACTTTTCCCATAAATTTCAATTGTAGTAGAAATTCTATTTAAAAGTTTGAAAATCTACGTATTTTAGCTAAAAATTGAGTTTTGCCAGAAAAGCACTCAAACCGCTCTAAAACGTCGAAATATGCAATAAAATACGATTTTAGCACATTTTTTTTCTGAGCTTTTTAATGTTTCATGTATTTTTTAAAATAATATGAAATATTCTAAATTATTTTTTTTTTTTTTTTGATTTTTAAAAATAAAATGATATTTAAAAGCAAAATATTTATATTTTTACTTTGAATTTTCAATATGAAATATTTTAGTAAAATTACTATAGTAAGTTCTAAAAGAAAATCATAAATTTTGCTTACTTTTCAAAATTTCAATTGATAAAATTATTTAAGATATTAAGTTTTTAGTAAATGATTTTAGAAAATATAAACCTCTAAAATAAATTGAATAAATAGATTTTAGAATTTTTAAATTTTAATATTTATATTTCAAAATAAATGAATATTCTTAATATGATTTTATAGATTTTTAATGATTTTTAAAAATAGTAAATAATAATAATATAAAATGCTAAAAACTTATTTTTGATTTTTCATTAAATTTCAATTTCTGAAAAACTATTTTTAATAAAATATACTATGAAAGTTCTAAACAAAACATAAATCTAACTTTTCCCAAAATTCAATTGCATAAAATTCTTTTAAAATTTATCTAGGTATTTTATAAATGAGTTTTGCCAGAAAAAACTAAACGTCTAAACGTAAATATGAATAAAATAGATTTTAGAATTTTTATTTAATTTCATTATTTTTGAAAATAATATGATATTTATAATATATTGATTTTTATAGGTTTTAATGGGATTTTTAAAATATATTTAATAATATATTAAATCTTAAAGATTATTGCTTTTTCATAAATTTCAATTTTCTAAAATTTTTTATAAAATTACATAGTACTTTAAAAAAAATAATTTTGCTACTTCAAAATTCAATGTAGAAATTCTATTAAAAGTTTAAATTATATTTTCTAAAATAGTTTTCAGAAATCTAAATATTAAAACTCAAATATATAAATAATTTTAGATTTTTAAAATTTTAATATTTCATATTTTCAAAATATAGAATTTATATATTTGATTTTTTAGATTTAAGGATTTTAAATTTAAAAATTTTTATATCAAAAATCTATAAAGATTTTAATGATTACATAAAGATTTTCAATTTTCCCAAAATATTTTAGTAAAATCTATTTAAGGTAATCTAAAAAAATCAAAAATATTTTCCAAAATTTCAATTCAGTGAAATATATTAAAATAATTTTAGATTTTCTAAATTATTTTCAGTATTAAATAAATGTAATAAAATGATTAAAAATTTTAGATTTTTAAATATTTAATATTATATTTAAAATATAAATATTTATATAATTTTGATTTTTATAGATTTTTAATGATTTTTAAAAATATATATTTAAAAATCAAATGATAAACTTTTTTATTAATTTTGTTTTTCATAATTTTTGAAAATTTTTTAATAAAAATCTAGAGTACTTAAAAAAATTTAAAATTGCAACTTTTCAAAATTTCAATTGATAAATTCTTTTAAATTTATCTAGTTTTTAGAATGATTTTGAAAAAATAAACTCTAAATAAATATGATAAATACATTTTAAATTTTATGAATTTTTTATTTCATTATTTTTGAATATTGAATTTAAAAATTTTAAATTTTTAATATTTTTAAAATAAAATATTAATAATTCAAAAGCATAAATTTTTTATTTTTTTTATTAATGATTTAAATTTTTGAAACTATTTTTAGTAAAATATTGTAACTCAAAAAAAACTAAATTTGCACTTCATAAATTTCATTTTAGAAATTTTTTAAAGTTTATTCAGTATTTTGAAAAATAGTTTTCAAAAAATAAACGTTAAATGAAAATAATAAATAATTTTAACATTATATTAATTTTATTTTTTTCGAATTATGAAATTTAAAATTTTTAAATTTTTAGGATTAAAATATGAAATAATTAAAAAATCAAAATTATAATTTTTTATTTTTGAGATTAAGATTTTAATTTGAAAACTATTTTTTAATAAAATATTGAGAACTCAAAAACTAAAATTGCATATAAATTCAATTGCATATTTATTTAAATGTTAATGTATTTATAAAAATATTTTAAAAATAAATTAAGTAAATTATAAAATAATTTAAATTTTATTTATGTTTGTATTTTTAAATTTTACTAAAATTTTAAGATTTTATTTTAATAAAATTATATATCAAGAACTATTTTTTTTCTAAATTTAATTCAAAATTTAAAAT
>WNWK01011883.1:0-62289 GCA_009830355.1 Cherax destructor | reverse complement strand
ATGAATAGTATGAATATTTTTTATGGTGAGTAGTTTTAAGGTTGTTCTGAATATAGGTGGAGTATGCTGTCTAGAGCGGGAATTTATTCATCCTGACTGCAGCCTTTTGGTTGGGTTATGAGTGGTCTAAGGTGATTTAATGTTGTTGAGCCCCATGCACAGATTCCATAGGTGATAAGGGTAGATAAGAGAATGATATAGTGCAATGAGATGGTTGTGGCACATAATAGCGTATCTTAGATAATATACCTACTCGTCTTCCTGGCCAGCTCACTGATACGCACTCCACTTTCATATTTTTCTATTATCTCCTTCTTCAGTTCTATCGTACATATATTTCTGTTCCTCTTTGCCACAGGCTTAGCACTAGGATCTTTCCTTGGACCCATGGTAGCTTATTTAGCAGTTGCAAGCACTAAAAACAGTGGAATAATGACAATATACTGGTATGAATGCGTGGGGTGGGTGTGGGTGGGTGGTCGCTCTCGCTTGTAAACAATAGCACTGACGCTCCCTGGAGTGCGCGCTCAGCTGGGCGCCAAGCGGACACGTCCGGTACGAATGTCGGTACACGAAGCAAACATCGTAAGTCACAGTCACATTTTTTACGTTATAAATATCGGTTATCGAAAATAACGTAAAATGATAGCATCGTAAGTCGGGGTACCACTGTATTGGGTTTGAAAGTTTGTTACAGTATGAGTATTTAGTATAGGGTGAGTAGGTGATTTTTGAGAAGTCTTGAATTGATTTTCAGACAAGGTTAACTTAATATTTACTGGTAATGAATTCCAGATTCTGGGTCCCTTTATGTGCATAGAATTTTTACATTGGTTAGTATGGACTCGGAGTATGTCATATAGTGATCTGTGTCTTGTGTCATGGTCGTGGGACCTATTAAAGTTGTTGAGGAGAATTTTGAGCGGAGGGTTGGTATTAGCATGTAGAGTTTTATGTACAGTATGTAGAAGGCACATGAATAGGTATGAATATTTTTTATGGTGAGTAGTTTTAAGGTTCTGAATATAGGTGGAGTATGCTGTCTAGAGTGGGAATTTATCATCATCCTGACTGCAGCCTTTTGCTGGGTTATGAGTGGTCTAAGGTGATTTAATGTTGTTGAGCCCCATGCACAGATTCCATAGGTGAGATAAGGGTAGATAAGAGAATGATATAGTGCAATGAGAGCTGGTTGTGGCACATAATAGCGTATCTTGGATAATATACCTACTGTCTTTGAGATTTTCTTGGAAATTTGTTGTATGTGTGTTTGGAATTTAAGACTACTGTCAAGGTGGATTCCTAGGAATTTTCCCTCTGTGAGTCTTGTGATGGGTGAACCATTTAGCGTTATGTTAAGTGGAACATTTGTAGCTTTGTTTCCAAACTGAATGAAGTAGGTATCCTGAGCATTTCTGTAAGAATTTTTTTTATTTAAATTCTTCGACCCTGAGAGTAAGTTTGCGAGCAGGGCTCCTGACCCTTAAAGGGATTAAAATGCAAATGATAGAAAAAATATTTTTAATACATAGGAAATGTAGGTAGACTTTGAAAGAAAGAATTTCTGACAAAAAAAAAGTGACAAAAATGCAAATATACATATTAATAGACAAAAATAGGACTAAATTAAAGGGAATACTATGCATACAAAGTATGCTCAGTATTCCTTGGTGCTTTCACCCTGTATGCAGGGTGAAAGGGCCAGACTAACTTAACCCTTTCAGGGTTCATGCCATTGTTCTATGGGTTTAAAGCCAGGTCCGTGCTGTAGTACTACTATGCCATGAGCTCAGCTTCCTAAGGTAAGCTGTGAGCATTAGATTTGAGGCTAGATATGAGAATGGGTCTATGTGGTAAGTGTGCACCACATAAAAATAAACCTGCAGCACACAGTACATAATGAGAAATAAGCTGCAACTGTGTTTTTGGTTTAAAACAGCGACTTGCAGTGCATTTTCATATGGTTTTATGGTTGTATTCATGGTTTCTTGGTCTCATTTGAGAGAATGGAAGATATATTACAGTTTTGATTGGTTTTAGGAGTGAAAATAGCTTGAAATTGAGCTCTAAGTAGTGGAAATGTTCAAGAGTAAACAAATCAAATCATGCATCCAATACATGTCAACTGGTGGGTCTAATATGCTTTCATGAATGTGTATCTGTTAATCAGTTTTCAATCTCTTCATCAACCAATCTTATTGAGCTCAGGATGCACCTTCTATTACACAGCAAAATAATAAAAAGTGGAACTGGTTGCATGATCATGTCAAAACCACTTCATCTGTGATTACCCTGAGTAATTTACACATATTATTCTGCAAGACAATTGTAATCATCTAAAATTGTGTAATACAACTAATTAATCCTTTCACTGTCGGTGACGTATAGGTACGGCTTACAAGCCAGTGTCGGTGACGTATTAACACCCCAAAATTCTAGCGGCTTCAAATATAGCAGGAGAAAGCTGGTAGACCTTCATGTAAGAGAGTGGGTCTGCGTGGTCAGTGTGCACAGTATAAAAAAAATCTTGCAGCACGCAGTGCATAATGAGAAAAAAACTCTGACCGTGTTTTTGGATTAAAGCGCTGACTTTGAGGTGTATTTTCGTATGGTATTTATGGTTGTATTCTCGTTTTCTTGGTCTCATTTGATAGAATGGAAGATATATTACAGAAATAGATGATTTTATTGGTTTCACAATGAAAGGTACCTTGAAATTGAGCTCAAAGTATCGAAATGTTCAATTTTTGCCGGTGTTCAAGAGTCCAGCTGGCCAGTCTAATACACATCCACAAATGGGTTGACATTATTTATACAATTATATAATAATGCAGTAGTCTGCATAAAAGTAAATCGTCTATTTTTTGTGTGAACCAAAAATTCCAAATGGTAAGCAAGCGTAATATAAGAGGGGCCTGGATACGTGACTAATGAACAGAGAAAATGCTATTTTAGTACCAGGAATGTCTGCATTGTTTATTCTGGACCCTATTTTAAAATTGGCATCTTTTGAAATTTGTGTGAAATTGGCCAAATTGCCAATTTCTGACCACATATTGGGTAGTTTAAATTGGTAAATGGGAGTTTCTTGTACTCAGTTGATAGAACAGATGGAGTTCTAAAGAAATAGCTATGAGTTTGGACGACTGGAACAATGGAATTGGCCAAAAATAGGGTGAAATCGCCGATGTGTATATATCGCTGAGACCGCTAACTTTGCGAGAGCGTAATTCCGTAAGTTTTTCACCAAATTTCATAGTTTTGGTGTCATTATCATCGGGAAAAGATTATCATTTCATAAGAAAAAATAATTTTTTTATATATGCTTTGACACTGAGAGTGAGTTCAGGACGAGGGGTCTCGATATTGAAAGTATTAAGCCATATTAGAAGGATTGCACAAGTTTTTTTTATTAGTAAATTTGTGAAAAGTTGCTTACAGTATTTTCAAAAACTCTATGGAAGTAATATTGAAGTATCTGTATCTGCATCTGCATAGTTCTTGGCCCCAATTCAGACTGTTATGTCAAGTTTAATATTAACTGTGTACTAAAACTTGACGATGGGACACCACAAGCATAGCACGTCTTCTCTGGCTACAAATAGGTAAAGGAATTACAAATGATTCTGTTTTTTCCTCTATCTCCCTCCCTCCCTCCTCCCCTCCTGCCTTTTTCTCCCCCCTCCCTCTCTCTCTCTCCTGCCTCTCTCTCCTCCCTCCCCTCCTCCTCTCTCTCCCTCCTCTCCTCCTCCCTCCCCCTCCTCCCTCCCTCTCTCCCTCCCTCCTCTCTCTCCTCCCTCTCTCCTCCCTCTCCCTCCCTCCCTCCTCTCCCTCCTCCCTCCTCTCCCTCCTCCCTCTCCTCTCTCCTCTCCCTCGCGCTACAAATAGGTAAAGGAATTACAAATTGTTTTTTCATTTTTTCCTCTCTCTCCCCCCCCTCCCTCCTCCTCCTGCTTCTACTCCCTCCCTCCTCTCCCTTTCCTACCCCTCCCTCCCCCTCTCCCTCTTCCTACCACCCTCCCTCCCCCTCTCCCTCTTCCTACCACCCTCCCTCCCCCCTCCTCTCCCTCTTCCTACCACCCTCCCTCCCCTCCCCCTCCCCCCCTCCCCTCCCTCCCTACCACCCTCTCCTCCCCTCCTCCTCTCCCCTACCACCTCTCCCCTCTCCCTCCCTCTCCCTCCTCTCCCCCCCCTCCCTCTCCCTCCCTCCCTCCCTCTCCCTCCCTCTCCCCCTCTCTCCCCTCCTCTCTCCTCTCCCCCCTCCTCTCTCTCCCTCTCTCTCCCCCTCCCTCTCTCTCTCTCCCCTCCCTCCCTCCTCCCTCTCCTCCTCCTCCCTCCTCTCTCTCTCTCTCTCTCTCTCTCTCTCTCTCTCTCTCTCTCTCTCTCTCTCTCTCTCTCCATACACACACACACACACACACACAAAGAGGAAGTAGTAAGTACAGCCTCTCCTCACTTAACGACGAAGTTCCGTTCCTGAGAACACGTTGAACGAATTCGTCGCTAAATGAGGATCATACTATAATGGTAATGAGTTTGTCAACCTTTTTTGATATTGTTTTAATGTCACCTTTGCACCATTTATAACATTTCTGGTATATTTTTAAATGTTTATACAGTAGTGTACTGTACGTATATTGAAATAAACAGAATAGAGGAAATCAGCTCTAATATATACGTTATTTAGGTATGAATACTGGTCAGAGAGCCCGTCATAAGTCCGAGGGATCGGTAAACAAGTACTACGTCGCTAAGTGAGAAGAGGCTGTACTACATTTACTACTGTACTACATGACTTTATATGTCATATTTAAACACTGAATATGGACAGTCATAAGCATAGCTTTGCTTCTGTAGTTTCAATTAAGGATGAAAAAAATGGGTAATCTTTGTCAGTCTCTTCCTCTCTCATAGGACATAATCAGGCCAAGTGTACAAAGATGTTAGTCCTAGATAATTCAGTTCATATAATCTTCTTCCATTGTATCAGATGGTATCTAAAAATGGTGGGAATTATATTATTTTTTAGTACTGTAACTGTAATCAGCAACTTGGTGGATCTCAGAGGAATGGTTTCTCTTGTAGGCCGCTGCCGGTGAAACATCGGGTCTTCGGCCACCACACGGCTACCCTTGCTCAGTTTGCGGCCGGATGTTTGGGAAGCGGCACCATCTTAAAGACCACATGTACACCCACACAGGGGAGCGACCGTTTCCTTGTCCTGTTTGTGGTATGGGGTTCTCTCAGAAGTCTAATATGAGGAGACATGTTCGCTCCACACACCCTGAAGTGAAGTACCTGTTGGAAAGATTCCCTCAAAGTGCTTGCATTTGAACTCTAAACAAGCACTCATAGCTAGCTCCAAACACAGCATCTTGTGTTTGCTAATTTCTCACTGTGTGAGCTGCCTTCTCCTAGAGATTTGATGTACTCTCTTCAAAATTATATAAGAATTTTAATTTAGGTACTATACTGTATTATGATTGTTTTATTTACTAAACCTTTAGTTTGGTCAGTAACGTTTCCTGCCAAACCCATCCACGTCACTTTTTTGTGGCTCACTTGTATCTTAAGTTGTATCTTTAATGAACCCTCACATTTTTTATTATAGTCAATAAATACACAGATCTTGGGAGCTTTAAAGTTCATATACTAAACCCACCACTTGCCACAGGTTTAAAATTTTCTTAATAATCAATACAGTATACTATATAGTTATCTTGGTTAAAAAAAATAAAATTATAATGCTTTGACAACTTGTAACAAAAAGGATAAAAATTATTTACACTTCCACGCACCTAAATTCATATGCCTAGTGGACAAGAACAGTGTCAATAATATTACTCAGCCAAATATTCCTGCCTGCTCTGAAAAATTCTCTGAACTCTAGAAATTTTGTTTCTAGAGCATCCTTTACCCTGCAAGAGCAAGGTAAAGTCTCAGGAGAAAAGCAAGAGTCATTCCCACCCGGTTTCTGGGATAATAACCTTAGATCACATTGAAACTAATTTTATCATTAGAGCCAAAACCAAAATTATAATTAACACTGGTCATTGGCACAACCCCTGTGGTTTAGCGCTTCTTTTTTATAATAATAATAATAATGGTCATTGGCACAAACAAAATCAGTGGAGTCAATAGAACAGGAAATGAAGTAGTACTGTATATTTGAGCCCCTCTCAGTGCTGAAGAAGATCTCAGTGTGATGCTGAAATTTGCAGTGCTACAGTACTGTTATTTTCTATTTTATTGTACCATAACTAAAGTATTTAGACAGAATCGTGAGATATACCTGTAATAAGTAAAAGACTTGCGCATATATTGTAGATAGTGGAGAGTAGTGTTGTTGATACAAGGTAGAAGGAACCACTTTAGAGTTTAAACAAAGATCAGGAAGAATGTTTAAAGTGCATGCTAGTAGGTAACCATTAGAGGCCTGTTAAACATATTGGACTCTGGCAAGAATAATTTAATTTTTTTCTGCCTCATGATGGATAAATCATACACAATTTTACTTAGGGAACATTCAGTACACT
The DNA here is from genome assembly GCA_009830355.1 of Cherax destructor. NCBI lineage: Eukaryota > Metazoa > Arthropoda > Malacostraca > Decapoda > Parastacidae > Cherax > Cherax destructor. The sequence continues at coordinate 55,753 of WNWK01011883.1, read as the reverse complement.
TTACTTTTCTCTCATCTCATGATGGGTATATCTTGCAAACTTCTACTTATGGAAAGTATATATCTACCCCCACAACCAGACCAAATTGTGGGGGGTGATGATTCCCTCACCCTGTAAGATATACATCTCTAGGACATAAGGCACTGTAAGCAAGCTTTATACTGATAAAGGGGGATGGAGGGATAACATTAATTTTTTTTTTCTTACCGGTGACTGGTTTTACTGGGTTTACCCTGCAACCCAGCCTGAGTCGAAGCTTCCTTGTTGACTGCCTGTTAAACCAGGCTGTTTGTGTCAGCAGCCTGCTTACCCACATTTTCATCACAATCTAGCTGTCACAGCTGATTGGCAGGCATAATGTTAATCAACTATTTTTTTAAAATATTCATGCAAGTAAAAGAGAGTGAGTGAGAACACTTGAGTGATAGGAAGATGAGTGAATTATTTAGTGTTGTGAAAGTTGTGATCATTCATTGCACTCACTAAGTTGTCAGTCGAGCAAGAAACAGTTTATACAAGGTATCACATACTCTCTCCATAAAGTCAAATATAAAACTCCTGGTCTTTTTACTGTCACTAATCTCATCAAATATATTTCAAAAACTTGATAGATGTAATTTCTGCAAATAAGTATTATTATTTAAAATGTTAACATTTTTAAATAATGTTGTTTAAAGCAGATTTTTGGAAGGTGAATCTGTCATATAAACAATACTAGTAAATGAAATTTAATGCTATATTGCATTAGATGAGCCTTTAACAGTGATCATTTCTTCAGCTACATTATCACATTTATTTATAATTCATGCAAGATTTGACTCTAGAAGATTGATGATTGATTACATCTTAAAAGTGACAATAGGACAAATTTTTAATGCAAATTTGTAAATCTTAACTAAAAAGTACTTTGATGTGAATTAAATTGGTATCACACTGGCTGTTGCTTGGAAAAGTGAGCTGCTGCTGCTTCAAACATAAGGTGGATAAATAAATGTTCACACTTTTCATGAAGATTCTATTCTTTACAAATTTAAATTTATTTTACTATAATATTAACATGTTAGGACATAATTTGTTGGTCTAGACCACCTCACCTTGCAAACTTTATGCTGTACCCCAACCACCCCACTTTGTGGGGAGGGTGATGGCAGAGATTCTTGCGGATATTGAATGCTGCATGTAGTTAATTGAAAGTGACTCTGAGGTGAAGTTCAGTGCTTCTTTTTTTAAGCTGGTCTCAAAAAATTATATTCAGTTGACCATCGATTAACATGGTATGTAGTTACATTCTTGAAAACAGTGTGTAAATAAAAAAACAAGTAAAATGAACTGATGAAAATATGGGAAAAATAGGGTTACGTTCCTCTTACTCCCAAAAATGGCAAATTTTTAGATCTCATGGTTGTTAAAAAAAATATAATGTAACTGTAATTGGATGTAGTGATTGTCATTTTTAATACAATACTTATAGCTACAAAGCTTACATACATAATAATTCTTACCATAAATTTTTGGGTGCTGGTGAATTTTAATGATTTTGTAAGGACTGGAGAGCAGTGGTATGGCCCTACAGGGCTCAGGAGGATGGGTATACAAGGTTGACTGAGATTCTTGCACTGATGTTGATGTAGTGTTACCATTAGGTGATGGTTGTACTGGAGTAAATAAATATTCCGTAATGCATCTTTTGTCTATACACACACAACCTGTGTGTTAGTGTGACTATGTAAATGGTCCAAGTCGGGCCGAAACGTCGTCGTAAGCTCCTCCCTTTTATATGTGCGGGTTGTGTGTGTATTGTTCCAGTCACGGTATTGTGCCTTTTTTTGTTATTTATCTTTTGTCTGTTTTACCCTGCAGTACTCTATACAGCTGCTCCAGACCCCACTCCAGAACCGCTTCTAGATGTGTGTATCCCATTCAGTTAAAGTCTTCTAGTTTAGCAGCAACATGGAATTGTTCATGTAACTGTTGCAATGTTAACTTTTTCTCCAGGTTCTTCTTCTTTATCTTTGTCTGTTATCTGCAACCCTTGTATCTGGGCCTTGAGCTCTGCTAACATTTCCTCTGGACTTTTTTTTATTACCCCTCATCTTCTAAGAGTTCATTCACGTCTTCCTGCATATCTTCAAAGCCCTCATCTGGCAGTCTCTTTGCCAACTGAACAATTTTCTGGACCTGGCTCTCAACTGAGGGTAAAGCCTGTGAAATTATTCACCATACTAGGCCATAATTTTCCCCAGCATGCATTTATTGTTGATTGGGGCACTTCATTCCATTCACATTTGACATAGGTGATGGCATCTGCAACTTTAAATTTACACCAGAAGTCTGGCACTCCAAACTTTGAGTCAAATGTCCATTGCTCTGACGAGTTTCCACATCACTTTTCGTGTGCAGTTGCTCTTAAGGATGTTGTGTATGGTAGTAAAAATGCAACTTTTACATGTAGGTGCCACATCCTCCAAGAATTCTGAATGCAAGACTCTTGTTGTACAGATAAAGCTCAACTTCTGGAATATAATGATGCTTAAATCAGTCAACAAATAATTCCTCTGACATCTATGTTAACTGGTTAAACCTCCAAATAACTGACAGGGTGGTTTTGTCTGTACCTTTCAAAGCACAGGAAGTCTTGGAGGGGTAAGTAAACATCTCTTACACTTAAAATTGCCTGATATGTTACCGTACAGTAGCAAGTTGAAACGATACTTTGCTGCCTTGAATCCCAATGCAATTGTCTCTTGCTTTCTGATGTAAGTTTTTAAAGGCATCTTCATTAGCATTAAACACTTGTTGTTGCTTGTAGCCACTCTCAGAATAATTTCATCCAATTTTATCAGAAAAATTCCCTGCAGATGTATGGTCAGCAGAAGTACTTTCTAAGCAGAAAATTCAAACTGCAACCGATTGTGCAGTTTGAATTTGTGGAACCAGCCAGAACTAATCAAGCACTTTTGTTCTGGCTGGTTCCTTCTCATCACACCTGTTTTATAGTACATACTCTTAAGGCTTTTTCCTTTATGAACATGAAATTAAAAAGTTCATCTTTCTTGGTTTTCTGCTCATTCTATTCCATTGTTTTTCCATCTTATTTATTTGTTGTAACCTGTAATTCTTTTCAAGTCATACACTCGTTCCATCTCCATCACATGTGCACCACTTTTAAACTTATCTAATATCTTGATTTTCTTCCAAACACCATGACTTTCACACGATTTTTCTTTGCACTTCGAAGATCACTCCCATTCCTCTTGGGTGCCATAGTTACTATCCAGAGACAAGATGGGATGATGAAAAAGATAAATTGATTCTCTAAACAAGCCAAGTATTGTATTGGACATGTATGAATGGAGAACTGAGGCTTGGGAGGTTTTATACATTAAGTAGCCCTCCCCAGTAAGGTACTGGCCTTGCCCACAGGTGTACTGCAAGATGGAAGGAACAGAACCCACAGTGTGCCATGTTTTCCCTTAAATTTACTCCATGCTTCATGATTAATAGTGTTCCTCGAAAATGTCATGATTCTTCAGCCGTGTTAACATGAAAAAGTGTTAATGGATATGGTGTTAATCGATGGTCTATTGTATATTATTGAATTGTATTATAATGTATTATTTTGAGTCTAAAAGATCATGTTCTGTGAGATACATGAGAAAGGGATGATGGCAAACAAAGAAATTAATTTTATTTTCTCTGTATATAGGATACTTTTATTCTGTCAAACTTCCTTAATTTAAAAAAATATATAAAATAAACTATAGTATTTATATTTCTCATAATCCCACCTATCCCACCAGTACTGCAAAAATATTATACTATTTGATATTAATGTTTACCAGTGTATTTTTTTCCTTTTGTTGCGTTGAGCTGGCATAGATTGAAAAGTAGGAGGGATAGGCTAACAAATAGTTGGTTTTCATAGAAAGCTCATCTATATAATTTTTTTTGGTAAATGCAATTAAAATTGTACAGCCAAAATTGAATAGCGAATACTATGAAGGCCTTTCCATGCACTGTTTAACCCTTTCAGGGTTTTAGACGCACTAGTATGGCTTATGCGCCAGGGTGTTTGACGTACTAGTACACCTAAATTCTAGCGCCCTCAAATCAAGCAGAAACAGGCTGGTAGGCCTAGATATGAGAGAATGGGTCTGTGCGGTCAGAGTGTGCAGTATAAAAAAAATCCTGCAGCACACAGTGCATAATGAGAAAAAAAAAAACTCACCGTGTTTTTGACTTGAAACAGCGACTTTGCAGTCTATTTTCGTATGGTATTTATGATTGTATTCTCGAATTTTTGGTCTCATTTGTTAGAATAGAAGATATATTATAGAAATAGAGATAATTTTGATTGGTTTCATGATGGTAAGTACTTTGAAATTGAGCGCAAATTAGCATAAATGTTCGATTTTTGACGATGTTCAAGAGTAAACAAATCACGCTAAACGTCCAATACATATCAACTGGCAAGTCTAATATTCTTGCACAAATGCGCTCATATTATTTATACTGTTTTTACAATGATGCAGTAGTATACATAACAGAAAAATCTTCTATTTTTTGTGAGAAAAATTTGAAATGGAAAGCAAAAGTAATGTAAGAGATGCCTGGAGACGTGACTAATGAACAGATAAAATAATATTTTAGTGCCAGGAATGTCTGTCTTGTTTATTTGTGTGAAATTGCCTAAATTGCCAATTTCTGACAACTTTATTGGGTAGTTGAAATCAGTAAATTGGCGGTTTCTTGTACTCAATCGATAGAACAAATGGAATTCTAGCGAAATAGCTATAATTTTCGTAGACTGACATATTGGAATTGGCCGAAAATAGGGCTCAAAGTTCGCGAAATCGCAGATGTGTAAACAGCATCAATACCGATAACTTTGCGATAGCATAATTCTGTTAGTTTTTCACCAAATTTCATTCTTTTGGTGTCGTTACGATCGGAAAAAGATTCTCTATCATTTCATAAGAAAAAATAATTTTTTTTTTCCCCGAAAATTTTTCGACCCTGAGAATGAGTTAATTTTGTATGTACTTTTTCAACTGCATTTACAAAAAATTGCACTGTATAAAGGAGCTTTATAAAAGAGGTGACTGTACCTAACCTAATCTTAGGGAGAATGATGAAGCATCAATATCAGACATTCTCACATTTGGCATTACAAAAGTGGCTTTAATAATAGCCCATTGATCACACCAGAAAAATATTTACTATGTTGAAAAAATCATATAAATGTAAAATAAAAAAAGTTCATTTTTGAAGCTTTGAGTGAATAACTTTAAATTTAAATTTTCTCTATAAATTTACAATCATAGATGCTGGATATTTAGAGGTTCTGTAGTGTAATTACTTTATATGGACAGTGCAATTCCTGGATAATTTTCTGTCAGTTGAGGACAAGAAACCACCCATTCAATTATGAGAACTACCCTATAAAGTACATATAATGTGGTAATTTAGCTAATTTTATACAAAATTCTACAAATTCCTGTGTAAAAGCAGTCTAAAACAAATGCTGTAGGCATTCCAGCCACTAAAGCAGCCTCTTCTGTGTTCATTAATCACATCCCCAGGCTTCTCCTTCATAACACTTGCCCGCGATTTTGAATCAGTCATTACACAAAACTTGAAATTTTTTCTATTCGTTGGCAAATAAAATTTAACCAAGATGGATATGTAGGCCAGTGTGCCACCAGCAGTAACAGCCTGGTTGACCAGACAAGTTCCAGACAGGCTTGGCCCAGGACTGGGTTTTGAGATTAGAAAAGCTCTCGAAAACTATTAAAGGTATACCCCAATAATTGAAGCAAACCTGTTAACATCCCATAAAACAATGTCAGGAGGTGGGGTGGGGGGTTATGGGGCCTTTCCCTTACACAAATTTCAAAAGATGCCAATTTCAAAATAGTTTCCAGAATAAACAATGCGGACATTCCTGGCACTAAAATAACATTTTCTCTGTTCATTAGTCATGTCTCCAGGCCCCTCTTAATTACTCTTGCTTTCCATTTTAAATTTTTATTCACACAAAAAATAGAAGATTTACTGTTATGCTGACTACTGCATTATTGTAATAATTGTATAAATAATGTTAACCCATTCGTGACTGTGTATTAGACTGGCCAGTTGGACACGTATTGGAAGGTGATATCTTTTGTTTACTCTTGAACATCGGCAGAAATCGAACATTTCCGCTACTTTGAGCTCAATTTCAAGGTACTTTTCATCGTGAAACCAAAATCATCTCTATTTCCGTAATATATCTTCCATTTTATCAAATGTGATAAAAACGAGAATATAACCATAAATACCATACAAAAATACATCTCAAAGTTGGCGTTTTAAACCAAAAACACGGTCAGTTTTTTTTTTTCCTTGTGCACTGGGTGCTGCAGGATTTTTTGTACTGCACACACTGATCACTCAGACCCATTCTCTCACATGTGTTGTGTGGGTTTTGAGAGAGATAAATAGGTTGTCAAAGTGTATTTATGATACTGACACGACACATGTAGGTCTACCAGCTTTCTCCCGCTAGATTTAAAGTCACAAGAATTTTGGTGAAATACTACGGCATCAACACTTGCTTGCAAGCCGTAGTACTATGGCACCAACAGTGAAAGGGTTAAGACACAGATCTGCTTAGGTGCCAGTGGCATTAGTACTTATATCTGTGTGAGAAGCAGTGAAAGAGTTAATGCCCTCAGCACAATGACCCAGTATGTATATATTTTTTTTTGTATTCGATTGAAAAAGTCGCTAGTTGGCGAAGCATCTCATCAATCAACATGGAAGTTTTGCACATGTGTCTTATTCTTCAACTTGTCAATATTTTTTTTTTATTAACACATTGGCCGATTCCCACCAAGGCAGGGTGGCCCGAAAAAGAAAAACTTTCATCATCATTCACTCCATCACTGTCTTGCCAGAGGGGTGCTTTACACTACAGTTATAAAACTGCAACATTAACACCCCTCCTTCAGAGTGCAGACACTGTACTTCCCATCTCCAGGACTCAAGTCCGGCCTGCCGGTTTCCCTGAATCCCTTCATAAATGTTACTTTGCTCACACTCCAACAGCACGTCAAGTATTAAAAACCATTTGTCTCCATTCACTCATATCAAATACGCTCACACATGCTTGCTGGAAGTCCAAGCCCCTCGCACACAAAACCTCCTTTACCCCCTCCCTCCAGCCTTTACTAGGCCGACCCCTACCCCGCCTTCCCTCCACTACAGATTTAGTAGTGGATGCTTTCAGTACATTTAGTGCCCTCCAAAAATTTATCCCCTCTGAATCTTCCTTATTTTCCATGCGTAAAAGAACATAGGCACACAACGACACAGAGGATATACTTACGTAACATTTGTACATTTTTGTCATGTCACACACTTTTGCTCTTCTTTTATACACCATCTCTAAACCCAGTCTTACAACCCCTCTCCTTTCCTCTAGCCCCATCTTGCTTGACCTCAGGTGTCTCCTAACCTCCACCTGGCCTGACTTCTGGCTTTCCTTTTCTTTCTCGTTCATGACTTGATTGTGGTTCAGGAAGAAATGAAATGTCTAAAGATTTGTCTTCAGTTTGTAGGTTAGTTTTGAAATTTAATAATAATAAGGTAATTTATACTTTATTATTTTCAAATTCAGATAATTTTTTTTATTTCTCTTATGCTGTTGAAAGCCACTAGTATACAAATGCATTTTGAGCAAACTAATCATACTTAAAGACCACGTTATATGTAAAATAAGAAAGGTAGCTAATGTTTGAAAGGTACAATTTTAAAAGTATGATTATTATTTCAAATTGATTCAGTGATCCACATGTCTATTGTTTAGTTGCTTCCCATTTCCTATTCTCCAGGAGGTGTGTTTCGCCTAAAACACAGTGTGCATCCTGGCTATTCCAATATTCTAAACTATTTTGCTCTCATCTCCAGTTCAGTTTGATAATCAAGTTTCTTACCTTCTACAACCCATTAACTTGCCTGGTTCCATTATGTTCCTATTGTCACCATCAATAGAGGAATCATTGGAAAGGTTGTAACCTTTTCAGTTTATTTTGGGAGAGATGAGAATCACCTTAGATAGCAAAAGCAACTTGTTCAGAGGGAAGGGACAAGGAAAGGGGGAAGATTGTAAAAACTAAAGGAAAACTGAAATATAAAAATAATAAAATTCTTATCAGTAACAATTTTTTTATTAAATATATGTCAAATATTCATATAAAGTTCTATTGCACTTAAATGGGTTATTATCAGGGTTTTTAATATTTCCTCGACCACTTGTGGCCACATCTACCTCAAAGCCATTAAACTCGAGGTCAACATCACTTTCCTCTTAAAAGGGGAGTGTTAATATGACATGACATCAGTGAATCCTAGGTGTTTGCCGTGCTGTTTGCTCTAGCTGGTGCTCAATTGAACTGGTGCTCCCACAAGGTACTAAGTGGTCCCAGATTTTTTTAATTCTGTGCACACCGAGTGTTAAGACCCATTCTATGCTGACCAGGCATCTCAGGCTAGTCGTGCCAAATTTGGAGGGAGGAAAAATAAAATGTAGATTTATAGTGGCTGCAAAAAAAATCTATACATTTCCAATGCAAAAAAAATATATACACTAGATTTTGGTGTATACATTTCACTTGCCTTTCCGCCATAGGAAAAGTGGGCGAAGCTTGTGATGGCTTAGTGTACTGGAGCCCGTCTTGCTCCAACGTTCCCCACCACGCCACACTTCAGTGCTCTTCCTGAGCTCGGTAAGGAATGAGGCCAGCTACGTTGTTACTCATTGTCCATTTTTTCACTCGACCAAGAACTTTGCCACAATATATTTCTGCTCCAAGTGGTCAGAATGGGTCAAATTTAACTTTCAATTGCAGAGAAGACCCGTGCACTCACCCTATTAGAGCAAGGAATGTCTGTGATATGCGTAGCTGCAAACCTGAAGGTGACGGATGGCAATTTACAACCTCAAGAAAACAGCTGCCTCACTCCCACCTGACACTGTACTACCTAGGAAGGTGGGGTCTGGGGTCCCCCTAAAAGACTTCTCTTCACACAGACAAGATCCTGAAGAGGGAAGTGTTATCAGATCCTGCCATAACAGCCGCAGACCTCAAGGAAAAGCATTCTGCACTCCTGAAAGACGTCATAGTGCGAACCATTCAGCACTGACTGCAAAAGGACCTGAAAATGCCTGCTCAACGTGCCGCCCAGAAGCCCATGCTAACTGAAGCCATGAAGAAGAAACGGCTTTAGTTCTGCAAGAAGTACAAGGATTGGACCTCAGACCAGTGGCAGAAGGTGATGTTCAGCGACGAGAGTACCTTCAGGCTCATCAGGAGCGGCTCTATGACCGTCCACCGCCCCAGTGGTGTGTCCTGTTATGACCCGTGTTAGGCTGTGAAGACAGTGAAGCACCCTGACAGTGTTATAGTCTGGGGTGCTTTTAGTTGTTATAAGGGCAGGGGTGGACTATACTTCCTTCCTAAGAACATTACAATGAAGGGAAGTAATTATATCAAGGTGTTAAGGGACTACATGCTGACATTTTGGAACATTCGTGAGTGTGTTTTTTTTTATTCATGATGGTGCCCCTACCCATAAGTCAAAAGAAGTGAAAAAGTTCATTGAGAACAATAATAATCAGTGTTTTGGAGTAGCCAGGCAATTCCCCTGACCCAAATCCTATCGAGAATGCTTGGCATGTGGTGAAAAATGAGATTGCAAAAGCTCAACTCACCAACATCACAGACCTGAAGGAGGTGCTGAAGAAGCTTTCGATCAACACAGATGCCTCCCTCTTCTCCATCCTTGCCACTTTGATGCCCAGGCGACTTCAGATGGTGATAAAGAACAATGGTAACATGACCAAGTACTAGTTGGATGCTAAAAAGTGAGAATAAAATACGTACATGTACACTACATACATTAAGATGCATTTTTTTTATTTATTGTCAAAAAATTGTTAATGTATAGATTTTTTTTTGCGGTCACTGTACATTTGGAGCGCTAGTGGTAAGAACGTAGATCTACGTTTGGACAGTTAATGGGTTAAGACATGGCTTGATTGTTACTGAAGCTAACAAATATAAAAAATGGACAGACAATTCATTACTAGTACAGTGGTACCCCGACTTACGATGGTCCCCAAACTCACCCTTTTATGTAAGTTTATTTTTTTAAATGCTTTTGTAAGTGTAATTTTGGGGGTCTAAAAGGACTAGTCTATTTTACATCATTCCTTATGGGGATAAATTCGTTTGGTAATGGCACTTGAACAGCATTCTGGAATGAAAAAATATCGTAAGTCGGTGTACCACTGTATAATAGTACTCTATCTAAAACAATCATGTAAATGGGAGTGGGACTAGACTTCAGGGGCAGTTACCCTGTAATGGTCTTCAGGTAACCTCCAGGAAAAGATGAAGATTGACAGTAAGATTCTACTGGTATTGTCTGTGGTTGCAGATGAGCATACGTATAGTTATTCGGTAGGATTCCGGATATTTGGTCTGAGACCATGCTAAAGGGGCATTGATCCCCAAAATTGACCATGTGTCATTGGTACGTTATTCGTTTCTGGCTGCCAGCATGGTACATATTCAAGATTTTCATCTATGGGTGAAAACCATAAACAGTACAGAATGTAAAAGTTGAACATAATATTTCTCTTCACTATCTAAACTCTCGGAGGAGGTGCTTTTGATGCCAGTGATGGGCTTTTGGTCCAAGAACCTGAACTTATCCTTCCCTCATTGGATTAAATCTGAATGACTCCCAATCCCCAGATGTTAATGACCCCTACAGGTTTAGAACTTCTCCCTCTAATTAAAATAAATTAACTTTTATATAAACCTCACACCTCTTGTATTATTTAACCCTTTGACTGTCACAACCCCTAATCCTGAGGTGTCTCCTGTTGTTGCAAAATTAAAAAAAAAAATTATTTTATGAAATGATAGAGAATCTTTTCCCGATGGTAATGACACCAAAAGTATGAAATTTGACGGAAAACTTATGGAATTACGCTCTCGTGAAGTTAGTGATCTTGGCGATATATACGCATCGGCAATTTTGCCTACTTTGAGCCATATTTTCAGCCAATTTCATTGTTCCAGTCGACCAAACTCATAGCTATTTCTTTAGAACTCCATTTGTTCTATGGATTGAGTACAAGAAACCACCAATTTACAGATTTCAACTACCCAATAAAGTGGTCAGAAATTGGCAATTTGGTCAATTTCATGCAAAATAAAAAAGTTGTCAATTTCAAAATAGGGTCCAGAAGAAACAATGCAGACATTTCTGGCACTAAAATAAGATGTTATCTGTTCATTAGTCACGTCTTTAGGCCCCTCTTATATTACTCTTGCTTTCTATATTGTTTTTTTATTCATACAAGAAATAGAAGATTTACCGTTATGCAAACTATTGCATTATTGTTAAAATGGTATAAATAATATCAGTGCACTTGTGAAAGAATATTAGACTCACCAGTTGATGTGTATTGGATGCGTGGCATGATTTGTTTATTCTTGAACATTGGCAAAAATCGAACATTTACCCTACTTTGAGCTCAATTTCAAGGTCGTTTTCATCATGAAACTAATCAAAATCATCTCTATTTCTGTAGTGTGTTTTCCATTCTTTCAAATGAGACCAAGAAAAAGAGAATACAACCATAAATACTATACGAAAATACACCTCAAAGTCGGCGTTTTAATTCAAAAACATGGTCGGAGTATTTTTTTCTCGTTATGCACTGCTTGCTCCAGGATTTTTTTTTTATACAGCACACACTGACCACACAGACCCATTCTCTCATATGTGGGCCTACCAGCTTTCTCCCGCTTGATTTGAAGCCACTAGAATTTTTGAGTATACTATATATTACGTCTGAAACAGTGGCTCGTAAGATGTATATATACGACCAAAACAGTCATAGGGTTAACTAAGATACATGTGTGGTGTTTATCTAAGCTTATCATTGATACAGCGCTGCATTTTCCAGAAGTAAAGAGTACCATATTTGTGTGTCCTACTGGTAATTAGGATTCTGGGAATTACGTATATATTAGTTCCAGCTACATTATCTATACTAGTAAGGGGTATTGTATTGAAGGGAGGATGTGTAGCAGCTTGTGAAGGGTTATTTCATTGTAATATAATCGACTCATTTAGGGGGAATTTTTGTTATATACAGCTACTAATTTTCTTTAACCCTTTACCGGGCAGGACCGTGTACAGACGGTCCTAAACACGTGTTTTTGCGCGTGTCATCCTACTCCCCCAGCGCATCTAGGTTCCCATTCTCTATATCTGACCAATCACAAGCCTTCTGTGAGTCGCTCCAGCTAAGTGAGACCGGCATCTGCTCGCTTCCCATTGGTTGAGAGACCAAAATGTAAACACTTCTCGCTTGGCGTCACCCAGAGCCGAATTTTTGCTCTTGTTCCACTCATATACACTGTGATTATACTCTCTACAATGTCGGTAAGTACTAATTGTTGTGTCCAGTGTGTAAATGAATAGTTTAGGCATATTTTGAGATATATATCAGGAGTTAGATATGCATAATATGAGTGTACCATGCAATTGAAAAAAGTGCAACAAAAGAGGACCGTGTACAGACGGTCCTGCCCGTCAGGGCCACATTTTAAATTTCAGTAAATAAATATTTATATAAAAATTTCTAGTGCATATATGAATTCTGTAGTGGTCTGGGTGTGTACAGAACATTCTTATTGTCATTCCAGATCAATGAGAAATTGTTCTATTGTGAACCCTTCCAACAGAAGTTCAAATATCTCTGCATTTTGGTGGAAAGTGACTCAGATCCAGAACCAGATGACCTGTTGCCATCTCCAGTGCAGTACCAACGTGCAGAAAGGCCTGATGACAGTGTGAGGTTTGACTAAAATGATAGGTTTGATAAAATGCTAGGTCACTGGCCAGTGCAAGGCAGAATATTTACATGCAATTATTGCAGCAAAACGAAAATCATGTCACATCCTCATTTTTGTGTGCCGTATGCAAGGTAAATCTATGCATCAAGAAGGAAAGAAATTGCTTCATAGCCTTTCATTGTAGCAATTAGTGATCAAGAATGATTGTTTTTTCTCAGGAAATTCAGGAATATGTGACTTGAAAGTTTTATCCCTTTGCAATGTGTCCATGTTGCTCTTTGGTTCACTTTTATATTTTTTATACCTACAAAATGTTTGGAAACAAGTTCCATTTGTGTTTTTGATATTGTCTATTAGTATAGTAAAATAGAAAAATACTTATTTGGTGTTTTATTAACAATTGCAAATTTGCAACATTCAGAATTTGACACCCTTTAACGGTCAGGACCGTCTGTAGACAGTCCTTGAATATTGGCAATTGCGTGAAAAGTTTTTTTTAGAATTTCAATTATATGGGCTGATTATCCTTACATTGAGTTACTCTATCCACTCATATGAAATACATTTCGAAATTATCATTTTCCAGGGATTGCCCGGTAAAGGGTTAATTACCTTTGGGAAAGCAGAGAGAGGGGGAATAATAAATTATTTAAATAATTTTTTAAACAAAATATAAGAACCTCGAGGTAGGTTCCTTCATGCTGGTTGGGGGAGGTCACTTAATGCATGGAGTTGTACCTGCCCTCGGATCAAACCTGATTACTTCTCATTTCCCAGGCACTGTATGACCCCTGTGGGTTTAGTGTTTCCCCATAAATTTAGAAATTTAATAACCCTCACTGTAATTAAATTTGTAAATGCAAAAGTATGCAGATGGTTTCTGTTTTTTTTTTTTTTTTTTTTTTTTTTTCATTTACTGTTCTGAAGTACAGTATGCTAATTGTAGACACAATGATCTTATAATGTAAGTCACTGTAAATATTTGTCTTGTCTTGTTTCAGCACACTGCTTAAGTTAGGTCTTTAACTGTAATGATATACAGTGGACCCTTTGTTTTCGTTCACCTCCAAACTCGAACAATTATGTAAGTGTATTTTGGTAAGTGATTTTGTAAGTGTATTTTTGGGTGTCTGAAAAGACTAATCTAATTTACATTTGTCCTTATGGGAACAAATTCATTCAGTAACGGCACTCAAACAGCATTCTGGAAAGAATTTTCAACGAAAACCGAGGGTCCACTGTACCTGTATATATTATTATAATTGCATGTGGAGAATCCTTGTCTAATGTTCATTGATACTGGTTTGTTCATTATAAATTGTATGTACAGTATAATGAAATCTTGTAAAAATTACATGTAATAAACTATCATTGCACGGTAGTAACTTATTGTTATATTTTAAAACTGTGAATACAAGTAAATATCAAATTGTGTGTGCATAAACTTTGACAATATTTTGGATTTGAGAATGAGAGAATGAGAATGAGAGGATAAAAGAATTCATTGATTTTAGTCATTTTGATAAAATATATACAATAGTAGTAATAGTAAGCCTAATTTTAAGTATGCATGTTAGTATGCAAGTAGTGGGGTTGACTTGAGATGAAGCTGGACACTGAGGACTGTGTTGTTCCTTCACCAGGGGGCAGGGCAAGGAGCGGCTCTCCATGCAAGTTACATCAGGCCACCTGCAGATTATGTTCCCACCACGGCTGTCCAAAGTCACGTCCCAGCATTAACCCTCGACAAGAATGAATCTTGGCCCAAATATCGTTGGAAGTGTCCTCACCCCGCCTGTGACTATGTGACTCACTGTGAATCAAAGCTCAAGATGCATTACCGGAGACACACCGGCGAGAAACCATTTATTTGTCCATACTGCAGCTTCAAGTCTGCCCAGAAGGGAAATCTCAATGTTCACATCAAGAAGTATCACATACCTGAATTGAGTCAGACTTTTCCCAAACCAGATACTGTTGAATCCCGTTATCCCGAAATTGTTGGGGCTGATGGTGTTTCAGCATAACCAAAATTTGTTCTTGAACATTTAGCAAAACTCTAAGGTGCCCCTTACCAGCAAGCAATGCAAAAAATAATAATGATAATGAAGTGCTTATTCACTGTATAACAATTCTGAATGTTGCATATAATGTACTCAAGGCTTTAGGAGCAGATTTGTAGTACAGTATTTTCAAAATCTATAAACTAACCTATAAATTGCAATTCCTTCATTGAAAAGCTATATGCAAATAGAGAAGCACTATAGTAGGTCTACTGGCCTATACTAGGTAGGTCTTTCTCAAGCCCAACCCTTCTCATTTTTATATATGTCCAACCTATTGTTAGTTATCCAAGGTATTAAGAACATAAAAAATGGAGGAGCACTGCAGTAGGCCTACTGGTCTATGCCAAGCAGGTCCTTTGCAAGCCCAACTCTTCTCACTCATATTCAGTATTTGTTCAGCCTGTTTTAATCAAAAGCTATCCAAGGTTTTAGCTTCAATGACTATTTGGCAGATTATTCCACTCATCTGCAGTTTTTTTTTTGCTAAAAAGTTATTTTTATGTTTACGTATTTACAGTTGAAGATGTATGGGGTAGGTTTAAGAATGTAGTGTTAGAGTGTTCAGCAGAAGTTTGTGGTTATAGGAAAGTGAGTGCGGGAGGGAAGAAGAGCGATTGGTGGAATGATGATGTAAAGAGAGTAGTAAGGGAGAAAAAGTTAGCATATGAGAGGTTTTTACAAAGTAGAAGTGATACAAGGAGGGAAGAGTATATGGAGAGAAAAAGAGAGGTTAAGAGAGTGGTGAAGCAATGTAAAAAGAGAGCAAATGAGAGAGTGGGTGAGATGTTATCAACGAATTTTGTTGAATATAAGAAAAAGTTTTGGAGTGAGATTAATAAGTTGAGGAAGCCTAGGGTATGAATGGATTTGACAGTTAAAAATAGGAGAGGAGAGTTATTAAATGGAGAGTTAGAGGTATTGGGAAGATGGAGGGAATATTACACACACAACCCGCACATATAAAAGAGAGGAGCTTACGACGACGTTTCGGCCCGACTTGGACCATTTACAAAGTCACACTAACACACAGAGACAGAGGAAGGGTATTTATAGGCAGGCAGACAGGGGAGGGTACAAGAGAGTGGGGTAATGATGGAGTAGTGGAAGTAGTAGTAGTAGTAATGGTAGTAGAGGAGACAGTCATATGGGAAGGAGCACTGCAATGAGGCTAGCGGCCCGCAAGGGTGGTACGAGAGGGAAGAAAAGCGAATAAAATAAAGGAAAATACAAGGCTCTTAATAATCTTGCCCCTTCCATTAAGTTTAAAGCTGATTGGGAATCTAATTCTTTGCTTCCTTTCCTTGATGTTCATGTCCACCGCTCAGTTACAGGTTTTGCCTTCTCCGTGTACCGCAAGCCTATGCACAGTGGCATGTACATTCATTACTTCTCTTATCATGCCTCCTCTGTCAAGAAGAGTGTTCTTATCTCCCTCTTTCTCCGTGCTCTCCGCATCTGTGATCCTCAGTTTCTTGAAGCAGAAATTTCCACTCTTCATAATTCATTTTCCCGCCTGGGCTACCCTTCCCATTTCATAGACTCTGCTTTCTCTCGTGCTAAACGGACTTTCTTCTCTCCTAAACCCTCTACTCCTGAAAACTCTCCTGTCCTCTGCCTTCCCTACATCTCTGGTCTCTAATCTCAGCAACTCTCTCCGTTCCTTAGACATCAAACTTACCTTCGTCAGACTAACACTCTTCGCACTAATCTAGTTCATACTTCCCCTCCCTCCACAGATTCTCCTGGTGTCTACTCTATTTCTTGCTCCTCCTGTCCTCTTCAGTACTTCGGAGAAACTGGCCGATCTCTTTCTGACAGACTCAAGGAGCACAAAAATAGTGTTAGGCTTGCCGACACTAACAATGCTCTTTTCTGTCATGTCAGAGATCACAGTCATCCCATTGATTGGTCTTCTGCTAAAACTGTCTACCCTACGTCCAACTTTCATAGTCGCCGCCTGGTTGAATCCTCCCTTATACACAACTTTCCCTGTATGAATCTTAGCCCTGGCTTTGTCTCTGTTGATGCTTTCCTCTCTCATTACATTGTTAAATGCTCTAAACTTCAGAACACCCGTGACTTAACCTGATTCCTTCCCTATCTTCTCTTCCCCCTTCTCCTTTTTTCTCCTATGGGTTTTCCTTTCTTTCTTTTCTTTTGCCTTGTATTTTCCTTCATTTTATTCGCTTTTCTTCCCTCTCGTACCACCCTTGCGGGCCGCTAGCCTCATTGCAGTGCTCCTTCCCATATGAGTGTCTCCTCTACTACCATTACTACTACTACTACTACTTCCACTACTCCATCATTACCCCACTCTCTTGTACCCTCCCCTGTCTGCCTGCCTATAAATACCCTTCCTCTGTCTCTGTGTGTTAGTGTGACTTTGTAAATGGTCCAAGTCGGGCCGAAACGTCGTCGTAAGCTCCTCTCTTTTATATGTGCGGGTTGTGTGTGTATTGTTCCAGTCACGGTATTGTGCCTTTTTTGTTATTTATGGAGGGAATATTTTGAGGAATTGTTAAATGTTGATGAAGATAGGGAAGCTTTGATTTCATGTATAGGGCAAGGAGGAATAACATCTTGTAGGAGTGAGGAAGAGCCAGTTGTGAGTGTGGGGGAAGTTTGTGGGGCAGTGGGTAAAATGAAAGGGGGTAAGATAGCTGGGATTGATGGGATAAAGATAGAAATGTTAAAAGCAGGTGGAGATATAGTTTTGGAGTGGTTGGTGCTATTATTTAATAAATGTATGGAAGAGGGTAAGGTACCTAGGGATTGGCAGAGAGCATGCATAGTTCTTTTGTATAACGGCAAAGGGGACAAAAGAGAGTACAAAAATTATAGGGGAATAAGTCTGTTGAGTATACCTGGTAAAGTGTATGGTAGAGTTATTATTGAAAAAATTAAGAGCAAGATGGAGAGTAGGATAGCAGATGAACAAGGAGGTTTTAGGAAAGGTATGGGGTGCGTAGACCAAGTGTTTACAATGAAACATATAGCTGAACAGTACAGTGGTACCTCGAGTTACGATGGTCCCCAAAATCGCCCTTTTATGTAAGTTTATTTTTTTAAATGCTTTTGTAGGTATATTTTTGGGGGTGTAAAAGGACTAGTCTATTTTACATTATTCCTTATGGGGATAAATTCGTTTGGTAATGGCACTTGAACAGCATTCTCGAACGAAAAAATATCGTAACTCGAGGTACCACTGTATTTAGATAAGGGTAAAGAGGTTTTTGTGGCATTTATGGATTTGGAAAAGGCATATGACAGGGTGGCTAGGGGGGCAATGTGGCAGATGTTGCAAGTGTATGGAATAGGAGGTAGGTTACTGAAATCAGTGAAGAGTTTATACGAGGATAGTGAGGCTAAGGTTAGAGCATGTAGGAGAGAGGGAGATTATTTCCCAGTAAAAGTAGGCCTTCGACAAGGATGTGTGATGTCTCCATGGCTGTTCAATATATTTATAGATGGGGTTGTAAGAGAAGGGAATGCGCAGGTGTTGGCAAGAGGAGTGGAGTTAAAAGATAAAAAATCTAACACAACGTGGGAGTTTTCTTAGCTGCTTTTTGCTGATGACACTGTGCTTTTGGGAGATTCTGAAGAGAAGTTGCAGAGGTTGGTGGATGAGTTTGGTAGGGTATGTAAAAGAAGGAAATTGAAAGTGAATATAGGAAAGAGTAAGGTGATAATGATAACAAAAAGATTAGGTGATGAAAGATTGGATATCAGATTGGAGGGAGAGAGTATGGAGGCTGTGAATGTATTCAGATACAGTGGACCCCCGAGTTTCGTAAAAACTTCACTCCTGAAGTCTGCTCAAGTGCCATTACCGAACGAATTTACTCCCTTAAGGAAAAATTTCACGTAGGTTAGTCTATTTCAGACCCCCAAAAATACACTTCCACAAGAACTTACAAAATTATACTTACATAATTGCACGATTTCCGGGGTATTCGTTAACCGAGGGTCCACTGTATTTAGGAGTGGACGTGTCAGCAGATTGGTCTATGAAGGATGAGGTGAATCATAGAATTGATGAGGGTAAAAGGGTAAGTGGTGCACTTAGGAGTCTGTGGAGACAAAGAACTTTGTCCGTGGAAGCAAAGAGGGGAATGTATGAGAGTATAGTTATACCACCACTCTTATATGGGTGTGAAGCATGGGTGGTGAATGTTGCAACAAGGAGAAGGCTGGAGGCAATGGAGATGTCATGTCTGAGATCAATGTGTGGTGTGAATATAATGCAGCGAATTTGTAGTGTGGAAATTAGGAGGAGGTGCGGGATTACCAAGACTATTTTCCAGAGGGCTGAATAGGGGTTGTTGAGGTGGTTTGGACATGTAGAGAGGATGCAACAAAGTAGAATGACTTCGAGAGTGTATAAATCTGTAGTGGAGGGAAGGCGGGGTAGGGGTCGGCCTAGGAAAGGTTGGAGGGAGGGGGTAAAGGTTTTGTGTGTGTGGGGCTTGGATTTCCAGCAAGCATGCATGAGCGTATTTGATAGGAGTGAATTGAAACAACTGTAGTGTAAGCATGCCTCTGGCAAGACAGTGATGGAGTGAATGATGATGAAAGTTTTTCTTTTTCGGGCCACCCTGCCTTGTTCGGAAACGGCCAATGTGTTAATAAAATAATAAAATAAAATTTACAGTTTTGGCTAAAAGAGAAAATTATGGTGGTGGTCTTTGCAGGATAGAGAATTGTTGGCTGCTTCGGCTGAGGGATAAGGGGATTCGACTATACGTACCACATTTAGTGATCAGCTATAATCGGTTTAACTTTAAATGCACAACTTGGTGAGATTAATTGTGTTTGGATTGAACTGTGTTCCATTTTTGTAGTATTGTTTAGATTAAGGAAATCAAGTTTGTGTTTTTTAATTCATCTGCCCATGTTTAAAAATTCATATCCACTTAAGAGATAATTGTTTTATAATAGAGAAAATGTTTTAAAAGTACTGTCAGGTATATGTGAATGTCACACCATTGACAGAAATTTGTATATTTTGTAATTATAGTTTTCAAAATGGCTATAACTGGAATATTATACTGTATAAAAATCTACAAGGTGCAGTAGCTTTTAAATCATTATATTCTGTCAGTGTAAATTTTTTACTGGAACATGTGAAAGACTTGAATAATTATGTCAGCTGAACTTTCTTTCAAAGAACGTATTAAGACAAAGATCATGACAGCCAGGAGGATGATGGGGTGGGTATTGTGAACCTTTAAAACAAGGGAAATAATGCTAGTGGTGACACTTTTCAAATCGCTAGTGGTCCCTCATTAGGAACATTGCTCAGTGTTAACGGCCCCATTCAGGGCAGGAGAAATAACAGAGACGGAACAAATACAGAGATCGTTTACGGCCCTCATAGAGCCAGTAAAGCATTTAAATTACTGGGAATGCCTTAAAATCTTGAATATGTACTCACTGGAGTGGAGGAGAGAGAGATACTTGATAATATATACCTGGAAAGTAAATGAGGGCCTGGTCCCAAATTTGCACACTGCCGTAACAACATACTGGAGCAAGAGACATGGGAGAAAGTGCAAAATAAACCCAGTGAAAAGCAGGGTTTTGATGGGCACAATAAGGAAACATTGTATGAACATTTGTGGCCCCAGATTATTCAACATCTTACCAGAAGATATCAGAAACACTGCTTGAACAAGTGTAGAAGTCTTCAAGAGAAAACTGGACAAGTATTTTCACCAAGTGCCAGATCAACCAGGCTGTGATGGATATGTGGGGCAGCGGGCCTCAAGCTGCAATAGTATGGTTGACCAGGCTAGCACCAGACGAGCCTGGCCCATGGCCAGGCTTCGAGAGTAGTAAGACTCGAAACTCATCAAAGGTATATCCAAGGTAGCTGGTCATTAAGCAGCATTTCATTGAATAATGTAATACAGTGGTACCTCGAGTTTCGGCCACCTCCCAACTCGAATACAGTGGTACCCCGACTTACGATATTAATCCGTCAGAGAGGGCATATTTTAAGGCGAAACAATCGTTAAACGAATCAATTTTCCCCATAAGAAATAATGGAAATAAATTTAATCCGTCCAAGACTTCCAAAAGTAGTTAAATAAAATATTTTTTAGAACTTTTTGACATTAAATAATACAAAATTTAATAAAGAATACCTAAATACACATGCAAATATTGAACAATAACATGTCACTTACATTTATTGAAGAGTTGTTGATGTGTGGAGGACGGGAGGAGGGGAGAAGGTGGAGTAGTATGCTAGTGTTTGGAAGGGGAATCCCTTCCATTAACACTGCAGGTACCAAGTTCTTTTCTGGGGTTACTGGCCTTTTCTTTGAATGCTACACTCCCTGCATGAATGCTACACTCCCTGCATGAATGCTACACTCCCTGCATGAATGCTACTCTGCATGAATCTCACCCTGCATGCCTACTACACTCCCTGCATCCTTGCTACACTCCCTGCATCCTTGCTACACTCCCTGCATCCTTGCTACACTCCCTGCATCTTTGCTTCACTCCCTGCATGAATGCTACACTCCCTGCATGCCTACTACACTCCCTGCATCCTTGCTACACTCCCTGCATCCTTGCTACACTCCCTGCATCCTTGCTACACTCCCTGCATCTTTGCTACACTCCCTGCATGCCTACTACACTCCCTGCATCCTTTCTACACTCCCTGCATCCTTGCTACACTCCCTGCATCCTTGCTACACTCCCTGCATCTTTGCTCACTCCCTGCATGAATGCTACACTCCCTGCATGCCTCACACTCCCTGCATCCTGCTACACTCCCTGCATCCTTGCTACACTCCCTGCATCCTTGCTACACTCCCTGCATCTTTGCTACACTCCCTGCATGAATGCTACACTCCCTGCATGCCTACTACACTCCCTGCATCCTTGCTACACTCCCTGCATCCTTGCTACACTCCCTGCATCTTTGCTACACTCCCTGCATGAATGCTACACTCCTGCATGCCTACTACACTCCCTGCATCCTTGCTACACTCCCTGCATCCTTGCTACACTCCCTGCATCTTTGCTACACTCCCTGCATGAATGCTACACTCCCTGCATGCCTACTACACTCCCTGCATCCTTGCTACACTCCCTGCATCCTTGCTACACTCCCTGCATCCTTGCTACACTCCCTGCATCCCTGCTACACTCCCTGCATCCTTGCTACACTCCCTGCATCCTTGCTACACTCCCTCATCCTTGCTACACTCCCTGCATCCCTGCTACACTCCCTGCATCCCTGCTACACTCCCTGCATCCCTGCTACACTCTCTGCATCTTTGCTACACTCCCTGCATCCCTGCTACACTCCCTGCATGCCTGCTACACTCCCTGCATGCCTGCTACACTCCCTGCATAAATGCTACACTCCCTGCATAAATGCTTCACTCCCTGCACATTCTTTACCACAGGCTTAGCACTAGGATCTTTCCTTGGACCCATGGTAGCTTATTTAGCAGTTGCAAGCACTAAAAACAGTGGAATAATGACAATATACTGGTATGAATGCGTGGGTGTGGGTGGGTGGTCGCTCTCGCTTGTAAACAATAGCACTGACGCTCCCTGGAGTGCGCGCTCAGCTGGGCGCCAAGCGGACACGTCCGGTACGAATGTCGGTAGACGAAGCAAACATCGTAAGTCACAATCAAATTTCTTACGTTATAAATATCGGTTATCGAAAATAACGTAAGATGATAACATCGTAAGTCGGGGTACCACTGTAATTATGTAAGTGTATTATTGTAAGTGGTTTTGTAAGCGTATTTTTGGGGGTCTGAAACGGACTAATCTAGGTTACATTATTCCTTATGGGAACAAATTCGTTTGGTAACGGCACTCGAACAGCCTTCTGGAACGAATTATGGCCGAAACTTGAGATTCCACTGTACTATACATTTGTGTTCAAATAGAAAGACAGTTTTGGGGCACATGGATGTGCTAGTAAGATTTTTTTGTTTAAATACTTTTATTGGAAAGATCCACTTATATGTATATACAGTGGACATTCCTAATTGTGTGGGTTATGTTCCTGAAAACTGTGTTACTAATGATTTCCATGACTTATGGACTGAAAAACAATGGGAAAAATAGTTTATTCCTCAAACTTCAAAAAACAATTTAATTTTTTTTATAATTAAAAAAAAAAAAAATCTTCTACTTAATTTTGCCAATGATGATGCTCTGAGAAACAGCTGAACTGTAGTGAGGTTTAGACAGTTAAAAGAAAGAGTACATATAGCTAATAAATTATTAGCTTCAAGTCTGGTCGGTGATACTTAATATCTTGAGTGAGTGGAGAGGGCGACTGTGACCCTGCTGGGTTGAGGTTGATGGTTGGGGATCTTGGGATGTTGAAGGTTATGTGTCTTTGGATGTTGAAGGTTAGAGATCTTGGGATTTGATGCAGCTTTATCAGTTGATCGTTGCAGTGGAGTCCTCAGGTATACTGTTATAAACTGCTGGTTTGTTTTACCATGCAGTTCTTTATACAACAGGTGATAAGACCCAGACACCTGCTTCAGAGCATGATGTGAAACAGTGTTTTGAGATGAGTCATGGTTATTGTCAATAAATAAGTCTGTAAGTTTACCACCATTTTTAGTGACTTGGGTATCTCCTTTCAGTGTTAACATTGGTTGTTCAGGCTCGTGTTCTTCATCCTCATTATCTTCTGTTATCTGCAACTGAGAATTTAATTCCTTCAGCATTTTCTCTGGGGTTGGTTCCTCATCATCTTCCAGAAGTTCATCAATGTTATCTGGCTGCATATCTTCAAATCCCTCACCTGGCACTCTCCTTGCCAGATCAACAATTTTCTGATCTTGACTTTTTACTGAACAAAAAATCTGTAAAATCATTCACCACACTAGGACATGCTTTTCTCAAACCAGCATTTATTGTTGAGTTAGGTATACGATCCCATCCTTTTTTGACATAGGGAACTGCATTTGCAATGTTAAATTTGCACCAAAACTCTGGCACCTCACGGCCTGTCTCATCAGTCACTGCTACTAGTGTTTGTACCAAAATGCTTGTGTAACAGCACTTAAATTCTTTGATAACCCCTTGGTCCAGTCGATATATCAAGGTTGTCATATTTGGTAAAAAGACAACCTTGACACCTGGCTCCACACCCTCCAAGAGTTGAAGATAACTACAACAATTTTCAAGGATGAGGAAAACCCTAAATGCAGGATAATTCAGAGACAAGTACATCCTCATCTCAGGAATAAAGTGATGCTTGAACCTCTCCTTTAAGAAGGCCTGTTACTCATGCTCTGGTGCTAGATTTTCAAATAACAGGCATGTACTTTTGTCTTTACCTTTTAAAGCAGGGAGATTCTTGGAGTGATAAACAAGAGCATACACATAAATTCTCTTGATGTATTACTACAAAGAAGCAAGCTGAAAATGTCTTTGCAGTTTTAAATCTAGGATCAGTTTCCTCTTGTTTGCTGATCATTGTATATTCAGATATCATCCACTTTCAGAACAAACCTGTCTCATCAGCATTAAACATTTGCTCAAGTTTATAACCACCCTTAGAGATAATGTTAGCTAGCTTGACTGGGAACTACATATTCTGTAGCAGCATGGTCGGCAGAAGCACTCTCCTCGCTGAACTTGATATTATGCAACCCACTGTACATTCTTTATTTGTTAAACCATGTGCACACATTTTCAGGCTGTCCTTCCTCCTCACACACTGTTTTATAGTATAATAAGGATTTTTAACTAATAATAAGACCATCAAGGGGAACACCTTTCTTTGTTTTTCAGTCCACACATTTAGTAAACTTTTTATTTTATTTAATTGCAATGACCAATTCGTCATTCTTTTTGCTATATTGGCTCAAATTGAACAAATTGTTGACTTTCTTAACACCAAACACACTTGCTGTCTTCTTGAAGCATGCACCACACTTCAACATCTTGATTTCCTCCATAATATTTTCAGATTTAATTTTTTCCCTGTTTCACCATTGTCATCTGCAGTTAGTTTGAATGTCATGATAAATATCCAGAGACAAGTTGGGGTGATTAAAATAAGAAAAAACTGAGCGATGTGCACTGAAGAGAAAATTATATGGTATGTGTCCAGATACATTGACCAGCGTGGGAGGCTGTTTACATCCCCTCACCCTCCCTTGTACCCCTACCCTCTAGCCCAATGCATAGTGGGAGGGGAGGGTCTCCTGCCTGCCTGCTGTGGTCATGCTTAATGAAAATGTACTTCACCAATGGAAATTAATTCTGCTCCTGTGCTCTGTAATGAAAATGGTGCACTTCTATTGGAAATAAAAATTAAATTTAAGTCGTAGAATATTGAAAACTCAAGCCATGATCACGGGACTTATGGTTATCTACTACGTGTATGGAATATAATAGGAAGTGAAGGAATTTCTTTTTGGTGCAAGAATTTGCCTTTTATTTTATATTATTAGATCAAGCAGGTTAAGTATAGCCTCAGTACGTATAAGGGAATTTGGACATTCGGGACACAAATCTGCTGAGTCAAGTGATTAAAAAATGAAGCTCTTACAGAATTCCCCATTATTGTTATGACCACATCAAGATAGTATCACCACCATCCACCACAATCACTAATACCAGTCACCCCCCACCCTGTCATCACCCCACCACACCCCCTGTCATCACCCCACCACACCCCTCCTCTCATCACCCCACCACACCCCCATTTCCTATTATTCTGTTAAATCTAGGGCTTACTATTGATAAAAAAAAGTTTAAATATTTTATCAAAATACTTTATACAGTGTACTGGAATACTTTATCACAATACTTTGTACAGTGTAGTATTAGGATAATAGAAAAGCAAAAGGCTTTTAAGGGCCCTTACATGACTTCTGCTGTTCTGTTATTTTTAAAGTTCCTTGGTAATGTGAGAAGTAATGAAAGTGCTTGGAAGTTCACTATTTTTTCACAGTAGTTGTTCTGTATGTACACACACACACACACATGGAGAATATAGTCAGGAGAAGAGTGGTGGAGCACCTAGAAAGGAATGAGCTTATCAACAACGGCCAACACGGTTTCAGGGACGGGAAATCCTGTGTCACAAACCTACTGGAGTTCTACGACAGGGTGACAGCAATAAGACAAGAGAGAAAGGGGTGGGTAGATTGCATATTCTTGGACTGTAAGAAGGCGTTTGACACAGTTCCACACAAGAGATTAGTGCAAAAGTTGGAGGACCAGGCAGGGGTAACAGGGAAGGCACTACAATGGATCAGGGAATACCTGTCACGAAGACAGCAGCGAGTCATGGTACGTGGTGAGGTGTCAGAGTGGGCGCCGGTGACGAGCGGGGTTCCACAGGGGTCAGTCCTGGGACCAGTGCTGTTTCTGGTATTTGTGAACGACATGACAGAAGGAATAGACTCCGAAGTGTCCCTGTTTGCAGATGATGTGAAGTTGATGAGAAGAATTCAGTTGGACGAGGACCAGGCAGAACTACAAAGGGATCTGGACAGGCTGCAAGCCTGGTCCAGCAATTGGCTCCTGGAGTTCAACCCCACCAAGTGCAAAGTCATGAAGATTAGGGAAGGACAAAGAAGACAGCAGACGGAGTACAGCCTAGGGGGCCAGACACTGCAAACCACAATCAAGGAAAAAGACCTTGGGGTGAGTATAACACCAGGAACATCTCCTGAGGCACACATCAACCAAATAACTGCTGCAGCATATGGGCGCCTAGCAAACCTAAGAACAGCATTCTGACATCTTAATAAAGAATCATTCAGGACCCTGTACACTGTGTACGTTAGGCCCATACTGGAGTATGCAGCACCAGTTTGGAACCCACACCTAGCCAAGCATGTGAAGAAGCTCGAGAAAGTGCAAAGGTTTGCAACAAGACTAGGCCTGGAGCTAAGGGGTATGTCCTACGAGGAGAGGTTAAGGGAAATCGACCTGACGACACTGGAGGACAGGAGAGATAGGGGGGACATGATAACAACATATAAGATACTGAGAGGAATTGACAAAGTGGATAGAGACAGAATGTTCCAGAGATGGGACACAGCAACAAGGGGACACAGTTGGAAGTTGAAGACTCAGATGAATCACAGAGATGTTAGGAAGTATTTCTTCAGTCACAGAGTGGTCGGGAAGTGGAATAGTTTAGGAAGTGATGTAGTGGAGGCAGGCTCCATACATAGCTTTAAGAAGAGGTATGATAAAGCTCATGGCGCAGGGAGAGTGACCCAGTAGCGGCCAGT
This sequence comes from Cherax destructor, assembly GCA_009830355.1. NCBI lineage: Eukaryota > Metazoa > Arthropoda > Malacostraca > Decapoda > Parastacidae > Cherax > Cherax destructor. The sequence continues at coordinate 28,510 of WNWK01011883.1, read as the reverse complement.
GAAGAGGCAGGGCCAGGAGCTATGACTCGTCCCCTGCAACCACAACTAGGTGAGTACACACACACACACAGCCATAGAGTAGTCAGGAAGTGGAATAGTCTAGCAAGTGATGTAGTGGAGGCAGGAACCATACATAGCTTTAAGACGAGGTATGATAAAGTTCATGGAGCAGGGAGAGAAGGGACCCAGTAGCGGTCAGTGAAGAGGCGGGGGCCAGGAGCTGAGTCTCGACCCCTGCAACCACAATTAGGAGTACAATTAGGTGAGTGCACGCATGCGAGGACAGGAGAGATAGGGAGGACATGATAACGACATACAAAATACTGAAGAGGAATTGACAAGGTGGATATGGACAGAGATGGGACACAGCAACAAGGGGTTACAACTGGAAGTTGAAGACTCGGATGAGTCACATGGATGTTAGGAAGTATTTCTTCAACCATAGAGTTGTCAGGAAGTGGAGCAGGAAAAGAGTGGACCTAGTAGTGACCAGTGAAGAGGTGGGGCCAGGAGCTGTGAATCAACCCCTGCAACCATAAATAGGTAAGTACACAAAAAAAAAAATGGGGAAGTGTCATAAGAGGTGACTAAAATGCCAGGAGCAAGGGACTAGTAAGCTCTTCTGTATAAATTGGTAAATGTAAAAGAAGAAAAACTTTTTTTTTTTTTTTCGGGTCACTCTGCCTCAGTGGGAGACAGCAGGTGTGTTAAAGAAACATACACAGTGAGTGAGTGGACTGTCATTTAAGATGGTATATACGGTCTTGAAAATGGTGCATAAGACGAAGAAAAAAAATACTGTATAAAACAAACCGAAGAACATATGGGAAAAAAATTACGTCCATTAGACCCCTCAAAGATAGCAAACTACTTTTTTTAGGTCTGCAAATTGTAAAAAAAAATAATAATGATAATGTAATTGTTTTGATTGTTGTGATGTATTATGTTTAATGCATTGCTTCAGTTTATCAATGTTAAATAATATTTCTTACCTTAAATTGTTGTTGCTGGTGTATGTCATTGATTCTGAACAGAGTGGAGAAGAATGCTGTGGCCCTACTGGGCTGAGGTGGAAGGTTGTGGATTGTTGGCCGAGGTGGATGGTTGAGCCTCTGGTACTAAAGTCTATGTACAGATAACCCACACATAGGAGAGAGAAGCTTACCTAGAGAGGGTTCCGGGGGTCAACGCCCTCGCGGCCCGGTCTGGGACCAGACCGGGCCTCTGAGGATGTTTTGGTCTGCCTTGGACTATTTACAAAAAGATGTGCAGGTTATTTGTTTATTGTTCCAGTCATGGTATTGTGCCTCTTTGTTTTTCACTAAAGTCGATGGTTGTACTGGAGTAGTGAGAAATTTTGTAATGTGTCCTCAGTCTTATTTACCCTGCAGTACTTCATACAGCTGATAAAGGCATCATCAGCTGCTCTAGGTTCCAGAAGAACATATGGACAAAAATAGGGTTTCGTTCATTGGACCTCCCTCCCCCTTACAAAAACCAACCAATTTTTTTTAAAGCCTTTTAATTCATCAAAACTCAAAAATAATCAAGTTTACTATTTACTGTAGTTGTCATTGCTTGTTTATATGGAAATGTGTGGTGAGAGTTGATGTGACCCTGTATAATATCTATGCAAATATATGACAGGCAGTTCCACAACTATTACCTACCATAGCTATCACCTGCCTCCACCAAACCCACTATCACCTGCAAACATCAGTAAAAATACCATATTTTACCAGCCAAGAAATTATTTTTACTTAATATGTTCAGAGTAATACCTGCCATAATATGAATGCAAGCTATCCGAGAAAACAAAAAATTATAAAATCATGAGAAAAACCTTCTCAAGGCTCAGCTTGTGTTGTTATTCTTGGATTGAAAGTTGTGATGGCCCCAGGGCCATTGTGTCCATCTCACTGCTGTGAAGTTAACTACCAGAATGTTTTTGCAAATATAAACTATTTAGTATATATTAATAAATTTATTGCAATAAAAGAATAAAATAAAATAAAATTATCATTTCCCTTGTATTTTAAACAACAAAAATAACAGTATGTAGGAAGAGGTGGTTGAAGGCTTGTACATTGATAGACCTTAACCCTTAAACTATCCAAACGTAGATCTACGTTCACTCGCCCAGCGCTTCAAATATTTTGAAAAAAAAAAAATTAAAGAGGGCCATTTTCTGTGTGTAATAAGACCAAAAATTTTTTTTTACAATCAGTACTTACCGAGATATAAGACTGGGAAGTTGTCGTTGGATGCTCACCTGATGGCAACATCGAGTCCTGCCGCTTGCAGAAGTGTTGCCGATATACCTTTTTTCTCGTTTTTATTTTAATTTATATAATTTTTATGTTCTGATAATTACAGTGGAACCCCGACTAATGTAAGCTCCATATAACGTAAAAATTGTGTAATGTAAGCTTTTTTCGCAAAATATTTTTCTCGTGTAGCGTAACATACCAGACCTGTCCGCCTGTCCCATGCAAGTGCGGTGGACACGACGCCAGTCAAGCGTTGTTTACCATTGAGAGATCATTACCCAGCGCACTCTTTCAAACTTTCACAATACTTTTGTTGTATTTATTGCTGGTTCAGTGATTGTCACTATGAAATAAGTCACCATGGGTCCAAAGAAGCTTCCTAGTGGCACCCCTGTGGTAAAGAGAGTGAGGAACACCATCGAACTGAAGAAAGAGATTGTAGAAAAATATGAGAGTGGTGTACATCTGAGTGAGCTTGCCAGGATGTATGTACAAGAAAACCACATCTACTATCAGCACTATCCTGGCAAAGAGAAATGAGATCAAGGAAGCTAATGTTGCAAAAGGGGTTGATATGTTAATGAAAAATAGATCGAAAACAGTGGATGAGGTTGAGAAGTTGTTGATGGTGTGGATAAACAATAAACAATTAGCAGGTGATAGTATTTCCACGGCGATAATTATGTGAAAAGGCAAGGCAGTTGCACACAGATCTTGTCAAGACAATGCCTGGAACCAGTGGTGAGGAGAGTGATTTAAAGCCAACAGAGGCTGGTTTGAGAGGTTTAAGAAACGTAGTGGCATACACAGTGCTGTGAGACATGGTGAGGCAGCCAGCTCAGAAGCCAACTGAAAAGTTTGTGAGTGAATTTAAGGGGTTCGTAGAGGCTGAAGAATTCCTCCCCCAACAAGTGTTTAATTGTGATGAAACAGGCCTGTTTTGGAAGAAAATGCCCAACAGGACCTTCATTACTCAGGAGGAAAAGGCACTGCCAGGACACAAGCCTATGAAAGACAGGCTAACTCTTATGATGTGTGCCAATGCCAGTGGTGATTTTAAAGTGAAGCCTTTACTGGTGTATCACGCAGAAAATCCCAGAGCCTTCAAGAAACACAATGTTAACAGGAATAATTTGTGTGTGCATTGGAAGGCTAACACTAATGCATGGGTCACTAAGGACTTTTTCATGGAATGGTTGACTTGGAGTGTTTGGCCCTAGTATGAAGAAATACCTCCTGGAAAAGAAATTGCCACTCAAATGCCTCCTGGTACTGGACAGTGCTCCTGCTCATCCTCACAACTTGGAAGAGTTGTTGTCTGACAACTTCAATTTCATGAGAGTGAAGTTCTTGCCTCCTAACATGGACCAGCAGGTCATTGCAAACTTCAAGAAACTGTACACCAAAGCAGTGTTTCAGAAGTGCTTTGATGTGACCTCAGACACTGCATTGACCCTAAGAGAGTTCTGGAAAGATCACTTCAATATCGTGCATTGCATAGGCCTTATGGGTAAGGCTTGGGAGGGAGTGACTTCCAGGACTTTGAACTCTGCTTGGAGACCAATGTGGCCGGATTGTGTTGAAAAGAGGGATTTTGAAGGATTTGAGGCTGACCCTGACGACCCTGTGCCTGTTGTGGAAGATATTGTGGCATTGGGGAACAGCCTGGGGTTGGAGGTGAGTGGTGAGGATGTGGAAGAGTTGGTGGAGGAGCACAGGGTAGGGCTAACAACTGAAGAGCTGCAAGAGCTGGAACTGGAACAGCATCAGACCAGAGCTGAGGTTATTACTTCACAGGAGGAGGGAGAGAGAGTGAAGGAGGTGCCTTCTTCAGAGATTAAGGAAATGTGTTCTATGTGGAGTAGGTTGCAGACATTTGTTGAAAAACACCACCACCCTGAGTAAGCTGAAATGAGCCATCTGTGCAACCACTTCAGTGACAGCAATGTTGCACTTCAGGAAAATATTAAAGAGTCGCCAGAAACAGAGGACTGTGGACAGTTTTTTCACGAGGCAGGGATCCAGTGACTCTCAAGCTGGTCCAGGTGGCATTAAAAGAAAAAGAAGGGAAGTAACCCCAGATAAGGACTTGTTACCTAAAGTCCTTTTGGAGGGGGATTTCCCTTCCAACCACTAACACCCATCTGTTTTTTATTATTTAGTATGTGAATATTTTTGGGTGGAACGGATTAATTGTATTTACATTATTTCTTATGGGAAATAAAGTTTCGAATTACGTATTTTTCGTGTTAAGAACTAGCTCCTGGAATGGATTAATTACGTTAGTCGAGGGACCACTGTACAATTTATAGTAGTTCTAGTGATTTCATAGACAATCTTTGTTCTGACACTAATATTAGGTACTGAAATAGTACTCAGATACTCACACTCACACCAACATGTGAACATTTTCACCTGCCTTGGTCATTTACTATTGTTTAGAAATACATATATACAAAGTATTTATAGGTCTCAGCAATGTTTTAGACATGCTGGAGTATACGTATATGAAACTCTTTGAAGCATGGTGTTATGACAAGTGTCGGTAAACTGCTGACAGTGCAGTGACACTTGATGAGCGTGCACTGCTGCAGGGAGCCCTGGCTTTATTTGTTTTCACTGTTACACACAAACACGTCTGTCTGTCTATCTATATCTATCTATCTGTCTGTCTAGCTCTGCATATCTGTCAGTCTAGCTTTGCTTATCTGTCTTTCTGTCTTCCTGTGTGTGTCTGTCTTTCCGTCTGCTTGTCTCTCTGTCTCAGGGAGCGGCTCGTAAACCTGTTGGTTTATGAGCTGCTCCCTGATTCCTGAGCAAGTGAAAATGCATACAGTGGTACCTCGAGTTACGATATTTTTTCGTTCGAGAATGCTGTTCAAGTGCCATTACCAAACGAATTTATCCCCATAAGGAATAATGTAAAATAGACTAGTCCTTTTACACCCCCAAAAATATACCTACAAAAGCATTTAAAAAAATAAACTTACATAAAAGGGCGATTTTGGGGACCATCGTAACTCGAGGTACCACTGTATTACTTGCGTCATGCTTATTATGCCTTATATCTACAAGCACTGTATAGCACTTTGCCTGGAATTTTTGGGTTATCCTAGGTAATTTACACTATGTATAATAACTGTACTTATGTGTACCTGTGAGAGACAGAGATAGACAGACAGAGATATAGACAGAGACAGCCAAAGTCAGTCAGCCAGGTAGCCAGCCAGCCTACCGAATACATATTACGTACACATGTTGCATAAGTTATTGGACATTTTGGCAGGATGACACTACCAGTGTTATCAAAAATGAAAGGTTGTTGCACATGGGTTATTATTGAGGTTTTTTATATTTCCTTGACCACTTGTGGCCACATCCATCTGAAAGCCACTAAACTCTGGGTCAACATCACTTTCCTCTTAAAAGGGGAGTGTTAACACGACATGACATCAGTGAATCCCTGGTGTTTGGCACGCTATTTGCTCTAGCTGGCACTCAATTGAACTGGTGCTCCCACAAGGTACTAAGTGGTCCCAGATTTTTTTAATACTGCGCACACTGAGTCTTAAGACCCATTCTATACTAACCAGGCATATCACCCCACTTGTGCCAAATTTGGAGGCAGGAGAAATAAAACGTAGATCTACATTTGGGGCGTTATGCACATGAATGTAGATCTACATTTGGACAGTTTAAGGGTTAAGAACCACCACCCAGCACAACCCCTCCTCACACGTCCTTGTTTGTTTATCACAAAATACGAGTGTACCAAATACAGTTGACCCCCGAGTTTAAAGAGCCTCGAGCTTCGTGAAATTTGACTTTCGGAAACTTTTTTCATGAAAATATATCTATATATACACATGCATATATATACATACACACATCTAGGTTTTTCTTCTTTTTCTTAATAGCTCTTGTTCCTTTTATTTTCTCTATTGTCCATGGGGAAGTGGAAAAGAATCTTTCCTCCGTAAGCCATGCGTGTCGTATGAGGCGACTAAGATGCCGGGAGCAATGGGCTAGTAACCCCTTCTCCTGTACAAATCTACTAAAAACGAGAAGAAGAAAAACTTTATAAAATTGGGTTGTCTGAATGTGCGTGGATGTAGTGCGGATGATAAGAAAGAGATGATTGCCGATGTTATGAATGAAAAGAAGTTGGATGTCCTGGCCCTAAGCGAAACAAAGCTGAAGGGGGTAGGCGAGTTTCAGTGGGGAGAAATAAATGGGATTAAGTCAGGAGTATCTGAGAGAGTTAGAGCTAAGGAAGGGTAGCAATAATGTTGAAGGATCAGTTATGGAAGGAAAAGAGGGAATATAAATGTGTAAATTCAAGGATTATGTGGATTAAAATAAGGGTCGGATGCGAAAAGTGGGTCATAATAAGCGTGTATGCACCTGGAGAAGAGAGGAGTGTAGAGGAGAGAGAGATTTTGGGAGATGTTAAGCGAATGTATAGGAACTTTTGAACCAAATGAGAGAGTAATTGTGGTAGGGGACCTAAATGCTAAAGTGGGAGAAACATGCAGAGAGGGTGTAGTAGGTAAGTTTGGGGTGCCAGGTGTAAATGATAATGGGAGCCCTTTGATTGAACTTTGTATAGAAAGGGGTTTAGTTATAGGTAATACATATTTTAAGAAAAAAGGATAAATAAGTATACAAGATATGATGTAGGGCGTAATGACAGTAGTTTGTTGGACTATGTATTGATAGATAAAAGACTGTTGAGTAGACTTCAGGATGTACATGTTTATAGAGGGGCTACAGATATATCAGATCACTTTTAGTTATAGCTACAGTGGGAGTAAAGGTAGATGGGATACAAGGAAAATAGAATCAGTAAGTAAAAGAGAGGTGAAGGTTTATAAACTAAAAGAGGAGGCAGTTAGGGTAAGATATAAACAACTATTGGAGGATAGATGGGCTAGTGAGAGTGTAGGCAATGGGGTCGAAAATGTATGGGGTAGATTTAAAAATGTAGTGTTAGAGTGTTCAGCAGAAGTTTGTGGTTACAGGCGAGTGGGTGCGGGAGGGAAGAGGAGCGATTGGTGGAATGATGATGTAAAGAGAGTAGTAAGGGAGAAAAAGTTAGCATATGAGAGGTTTTTACAAAGTAGAAGTGATGCAAGGAGGGAAGAGTATATGGAGAGAAAAAGAGAGGTTAAAAGAGTGGTGAAGCAATGTAAAAAGAGAGCAGATGAGAGAGTGGGTGAGATGTTATCAGCAAATTTTGTTGAAAATAAGAAAAAGTTTTGGAATGAGATTAATAAGTTGAGGAAGCCTAGAGAACAAATGGATTTGACAGTTAAAAATAGGAGAGGAGAGTTATTAAATGGAGAGTTAGAGGTATCGGGAAGATGGAGAGAATATTTTGAGGATTTGTTAACCCTTAAACTGTCCAAACGTAGATCTACGTTTTTGTGGGCAGTGCTCTGACCTTGATTTTCTCCATAAGAAAGCATGTAAAAAAAAAGTAAATATACATGTGCGTGCGTAGCACTCTGACCTTGATATTCTCAATAAGAAAGTATGTAAAAAAACGTAGATCTACGTTTGGAGTGCTACGCAAGCAAACATGGATCTATGTTTGGACAGTTTAAGGGTTAAATGTTGATGAAGACAGGGAAGCTGTGATTTCGTGTGTAGGGCAAGGAGGAATAACATCTTGTAGGAGTGTGGAAGAGCCAGTTGTGGGTGTAGGGGAAGTTCGTGAGGCAGTGGGTAGAATGAAAGGGGGTAAGGCAGCTGGGATTGATGGGATAAAGATAGAAATGTTAAAAGCAGGTGGGGATATAATTTTGGAGTGGTTGGTGCTATTATTTAATAAATGTATGGAAGAGGGTAAGGTACCTAGGGATTGGCAGAGAGCGTGTATTGTTCCTTTGTATAAAGGCAAAGGGGACAAAAGAGAGTGCAAAAATTATAGGGGAATAAGTCTGTTGAGTGTACCTGGTAAAGTGTATGGTAGAGTTATTATTGAAAGAATTAAGAGTAAAACAGAAAGCAGGATAGCAGATGAACAAGGGGGCTTTAGGAAAGGTAGGGGGTGTGTAGACCAAGTGTTTACAGTGAAACATATAGGTGAACAGTATTTGGATAAGGGTAAAGATGTTTTTGTGGCATTTATGGATTTGGAAAAGGCGTATGATAGGGTAGATAGGGGGGCAATGTGGCAGATGTTGCAGGTGTATGGAATAGGAGGAAGGTTACTGAAAGCAGTGAAGAGTTTTATGAGGATAGTGAGGCTCAGGTTAGAGTGTGTAGGAGAGAAGGGACTATTTCCCAGTAAAAGTGGGCCTTAGACAAGGATGTGTGATGTCACCGTGGTTGTTCAATATATTTATAGATGGGGTTGTAAGAGAAGTGAATGCGAGGGTCTTGGCAAGAGGTGTTGGGCTAAAAGATAAAGAAGCAAATACAAAGTGGGAGTTGTCACAGTTGCTTTTTGCTGATGACACTGTGCTTTTGGGAGATTCTGAAGAGAAGCTGCAGAGGTTGGTGGATGAATTTGGTAGGGTGTGTAAAAGAAGAAAATTGAAAGTGAATATAGGAAAGAGTAAGGTGATGAGAATAACAAAAAGAATAGGTGACGAAAGATTGGATATCAGATTGGAGGGAGAGAGTATGGAGGTGGTGAATGTATTCAGATATTTGGGAGTGGACATGTCGGCGGATGGGTCTATGAAGGATGAGGTGAATCATAGAATTGATGAGGGGAAAAGGGTGAGTGGAGCACTTGGAGTCTGTGGAGACAAAGAACCTTGTCCATGGAAGTAAAGAGGGAATGTATGAGAGTATAGTTATACCAACGCTCTTATATGGGTGTGAAGCATGGGTGATGAATGTTGCAACGAGGAGAAGGCTGGAGGCAGTGGAGATGTCATGTCTGAGGTCAATGTGTGGTGTGAATATAATGCAGAGAATTCGGAGTTTGGAAATTAGGAGGAGGTGCAGGATTACCAAAACGATTGTCCAGAGAGCTGAGGAGGGGTTGTTGAGGTGGTTTGGACATGTAGAGAGAATGGAACGAGACAGAGTGACTTCGAGAGTGTATAAATCTGTAGTGGAGGGAAGCGGGGTAGGGGTCGGCCTAGGAAAGGTTGGAGGGAGGGGTAAAGGAAGTTTTGTGTGCGAGGGGCTTGGATTTCCAGCAAGCATGTGTGAGCGTATTTGATAGGAGTGAATGGAGGCATATGGTTTTTAATACTTGACGTGCTGTTGGAGTGTGAGCAAAGTAACATTTATGAAGGGATTCAGGAAACCGGCAGGCCGGACTTGAGTTCTGGAGATGGGAAGTACAGTGCCGGCACTCTGAAGGAGGGTGTAAATGTTGCAGTTTTATAACTGTAGTGTAAAGCACCCTTCTGGCAAGACAGTGATGGAGTGAATGATGATGAAAGTTTTTCTTTTTCGGGCCACCCTGCCTTGGTGGGAATCGGCCGATGTGTTAATATAAATAAAAAAAAAATATCTTCGCGTTTTGTGATTTGCCTCGCTATTCAGCGGTGGTATGGAATGCGTCTGGAGTGGCCTCTACTGTCCGTGTGTACACAGAAGCGCCCCACACACCATTCAGAGGCAGTCTAGCATTGTTCATCAGCGAGTGACCATCTCCCCACACGTTCATAAGCTACATTTTGTAATATTCCATTTGTTTTTGTGCTTGAAACTACTAAATAAGCCACCATGGGCCCAAAGAAAGCTTCTAGTGCCAGCCCTTTGGTAAAGAAGGTGAGAAACACAATAGAATTCAAGAGAGAAATCATTGCAAAATATGATAGTGGTGTGCATGTGACCAACCTTGCCAGGATGTACAGCAAACCCCATTCAACCATCACTTAAATCGTGGCGAAGAAAAAGGAAATCAAGGAAGCTGTTGTTGTGCAAGGGGTAGATATGCTCTCAAAAAAAAGAGATAAAAAATACTCGAAGATGTTGAGAATTTGTTGTTGGTGTGGATCAACGAGAAACAATTAGCGGGAGATAGTGTTGTGCAGTCGATAATTTGTGAAAAGGCAAGGCAGTTGCATGACGATTTTGTAAAGAAAATGCCTGGAATGAGTGCTGATATTAATAAATTCAAGGACAGCAAAGGCTGGCTTGAGAGATTTAAGAAGCGTAGTGGCATACACAGTGTTGTAAGGCATGGTGAGGCTGCAAGTTCTGACAAATGTGCGGCTGAAAAATTCGTTCAGGATTTTAAAGACTATGTAGAGGCTGAAGGATTTCTCCCCAACAAGTGTTCAATTGTGACGAAACAGGCCTCTTTTGGAAGAAAATGCCAAAGAGGACCTTCATTACGCAGGAGGAAAGGGCACTGCCAGGACACAAGCCTATGAAAGACAGGCTAATTCTCATGTTCTGTAGTAATGGTAGTGGAGATTTCAAAGTGAAGCCTTTACTGGTGTATCACTCTGAAAATCCCAGTGTTCAAGAAAAACAGTGTTGCCAAGGCTAATTTGTGTGTGATGTGGAAGGCTAACAGTATGGCATGGGTCACGAGGGAAATTTTCTTTGATTGGTTTAATGAAGTGTTTGGGCCCAGTGTGAAGAAATACCTCCTGGAAAATAAATTGCCACTCAAGTGCCTCCTGGTAATGGACAATGTTCCTGCTCATCCTCCAGACTTGGATGACCAAATGGTGGAGGAGTTTAGTAGTTTCATCAAAGTGAAGTTCTTGCCCCCAAATACCACTCCTCTCATTCAGCCCATGGACCAGCAGATCATTTCAAACTTCAAAAAACTCTACACCAAAGTAATGTTTCAAAGGTGCTTTGACATAACCTCAGACACTCAATTGACCCTAAGAGAGTTCTGGAAAGATCACTTCAGTATCCTCCATTGCATAAACCTTATAGATAAGGCTTGGGAGGGAGTGACTTCCAGGACTTTGAGGAGTCGAGGCACTGATATGAGGGTTAAAAAAAAATTAACCTGAAAAATTATGGAATATAATATTTTCTTACCAAAAAATAGTGCATAATTCTGCCTACATGTTGATGTAATCAGCTTCTCTGTATCTTATTTCTAAGTATGTTTTTCCACTGATGTAATTTTCTTTTGTTTTTCCTGTAATCAAGGCCTGTTGATAATTAGTGATTTTTTTGTGTTTGTTTTTACTTAAAATAACGATTGATGATTGTTTCATTCAAAATAGTCAACATGGTAACTCCTGTGAGAACTAGAGTGAGCAGAGTGAGAGATGGTGCCTCAGTAGGCAGAGAGCTGTCAACAAATGTTGAGTGTGCAACACGGTCAAATTTGGTGCGACATTTCCATAGAGTTTTACATATAACAAAATTGTGAATAAAACAGAAATAAGTTATTGACATTATTTACACTTATTTGAGAAGAGTATTTATAGGCAAGACAGTGATGGAGTGAATGATGATGAAGGTTTTTCTTTTCCGGGCCACCCTGCCTTGGTGGGAATCGGCCGATGTGTTAATAAAAAATTTATAGGAGTGTCATGATTTTTTCGGATGTTATTGAGGAATGATGGTTCTATTACAACTCCAATATTGATTTTAGATATGTCCTACTGTTTTGTTTTTATTGATTTTTCCTCCAAAAATTCCTTAAAAATAAACACAAATTTCAAGAATTTTTAATACAATCTATTGAGATTTCTATCAAAAGCCTCTGGAGTAAATATTATCTAACTCTTTATCTTTCATCTGATGTCGACTAGAACATTGTATGTCTTACCTGAAGGGAGGGTTTTATACCCAACAACCTCTTTATAAAATTTTGCAATATCTTGCAAGTTTGCAACATAAAGTCAATTCACAAAAATTGGTGAAGATTTAAAATGCTGGTTAAATCACAGTATCAATGTTCATTGAAATTGAACCAAAAACAAAAAAACATGATTAAATGCTTCCACCCACCCCTTGAACTCTGCTTGGAGAAAATTGTGGTCAGATTGTGTCCTCTACAAGGATTTTGAAGGATTTGAGGCTGACCCTGTTGAGCCTATGCCAGTTGTGCAATCAATTGTGGCATTGGGGAATTCCATGGGGTTGGATGTGGAAGAGTATGTGGAAGAGTTGGTGGAGGACCACAGTGAAGAGCTAACCACTGAAGAGCTGCAAGACCTTCAACTGCAACAGCAAGAGACCATACCTAAGGAAATTGCTTCACAGGAGGAAGAGAGACGGAAGGTGCCTTCTTCAAAGATTAAGGACATTTGTTCAAAGTGGAGTGAGGTGCAAACGTTTGTGGAGAAACATCACCCTAACAAAGCTATTGTAGGCCGTGTCTGCCACATGTTCAATGACAATGCCTTGTCCCATTTTAGGCAAATTTTAAAGAGATGCCAAACACAGAGCACTGTGGAACAATTTTTTGAGCGACAGGGGTCCTGTGACTCTCAAGCTGGTCCTAGTGGCATTAAAAAACAAAGAAGGGAAGTAACCCCAGAAAAAGACTTGTTACCTGAAGTCTTTATGGAAGGCGATTCCCTTGTCAAACACTAGGAAATTCTCCATCCTCTCCCCTCTTCCTGTCTTCCATACACCAAGAACAGTCTTCAATAAAGATAAGTGTCATACGTATTATTATTGTTTTATACTTGATGTCTCATTGTTTTCTGTATGTAAATCTATATGTGAATTTCATGAATTTCACCCTTCGGCAGACTCTATGGAACGGATTAATCATGAAACTCGAGGGTCCACTGTACACTGATGCAGAAATATATTTGAAGTAGATATTGTATATACAGTGGTCCCTCGGTTTTCGCCAAAAATTCATTCAGAATGCTGCTCAAGTGCCATTACCGAACGAATTTACTTCCTTAAGAAATAATGTCACGTAGGTTAGTCTATTTCAGACCCCCAAAAATACACTTGCAACAGCACTTACGAAAATACACTTACATAAATGTTCGAGTTTGGAGAATCATGAAAACCGAGGGACCACTGTACATTACATTCAGATTTCTTTCATTTTTTAACCTTTATTATGCAAAGGAAGACAAGTAGAAGGTATATAAATACTGGTGGGAGTCCCTCTCATGGACAGATGCTGATCCTGTCAACTCATTTAACCCTTTGACTGTTTCGGTCGTATATATACGTCTTACAAGCCACTGCTTCGGACGTATTAATACGCGTAAATTGTAGCGGCTTCAAATCAAGTGGGAGAAAGCTGGTAGGCTTACATATGAGAGAATGGGTCTGCGTGGTGGGTGTGCGCAGTATGAAAAAAATCGGGGACTCAGTGGTGCATTGTGGGAGCGCCATGTTTGTAGTCCTTGTTCACCATGCCTCGCAGTAAGAAGTACCTTACTCCCTGGCGAATTGGAGGTCTTCTCTTCCCAAGTGATAGTTCAAACAGTGATGGAAGTGCCAGTGAAAGTGAATTCCATGGTTTTCAAAAGGGTGTGACCGAAAGCAGTGCCCAGGATAACATAATTAGTGATAAAAACCCAGATGACCCACAACCTTCCACATCTAGTGCTGGGCTGTCTCATTCACGTTCACCTGTACCAGGACGAAAGAGGAAACTATTTCACCGTGTACAGGACTCTGATGTGAGCAGTGTAAGTGATGATGATAGTGATTTCAAAGTTATTGAAAGCAGCTCGAGTTGCGACAGTGAGGGAGAATATTCTCCAGTGAAGCGGCAGTATGTACGACGCAACTTGCGTTTTGATAGTGTGCCATATGCTATTCCAAGGAAAAGGAATAAATCTCAGAGTACGTACATCCCTTGGCCCTACACCACGAATTGATAGTGAAGATGATGATATTGTTACAATGGGGATGCGTAATGTGCATGGGGCAGCTGGTGGTAGTGGTGGTGTTGGCAGTGGCATGAGTCATGTGGCACCAAGAGCGGGCCACACTGCTACTCACGCTGCTAACTCAGCACAGCCACAACCAGCCTCAACCACCCCCACACTCCCACAATCTGCACAACCACAACCTGTACAACCACAACCTCCTCAACCACAACCACCTGTCAATATCCAGTACCCACCAGCAGACTGCATCTGGGATTGGCAGCAAGGTGACAATTTTTTCCCAATCCCATTGACTTTGATGAAACACAAAGTGGAATACTGCAAAATTGTACACTTGAGAACAATGCCACTGAACTGGAATGCTTTCAGTTATTCTTCGATGTACCCCTGATGGACATTATTGTCAGGGAAAGCAACACATACTACGAGTAAACCATGGCAAACACAATTCTTTCACCAAGGTCACGGCTACACCAGTGGAAGGACACAACTGTGGCAGAGATGTACCTGTTTTTTGCCACAATAATGCTTATGCCACATGTGTATAAACACACTGTAAACACATACTGGTTGACGGAATGCCTGATTTCAACCCCAGGTTTTAGTGATATTATACCAGTGAATCGATTTTTGATACTGTTACGTATGCTACACTTCTCAGACAAAACAAGGCCTGACAGAAACAACAGGTTATATAAGATCAGGAATGTTTTTATGTACATGAAACAAAAGTGCTGTATGTATATTTTTATCCCTTCAGGAAGCTTGTTATTGATGAGTCTTTGATTTTGTTCAAAGGCAGACTGTCGTTCAAGCAGTATATACCAAGCAAGAGGAAACACTTTGGTATAAAGTTATTTGTACTATGTGATTGCAAAAGTGGTCTGGTTTTGGATATAATTGTGTACACTGGCAGTAATGCCAGTGGGTATCTCTGGTGATGTGGTTAGAACAATGATGGAACCATATCTTGGTAAGGGGCATATATTATATACTACTGATAACTGGTACACAAGCCCCTTACTCAGTGATTTCTTGCGAGTGAAAATGACAGACGTGTGTGGCACAGTGCGTGGAAATCGTAAACATATGCCTAGGTTCGACGCAGGCACTCGTAGAGGTGATGTGCAGGTGTTTGCTGCCAATGACATCATGGCATTTCTTTGGCAAGACAAATGTGATGTCACATTGTTAACATCAGTTCACCGACACGAAATGGTAGACACTGGCTAGCAGAATAGAGAGACCAATGAACCTATTATAAAACCTGCAGCTGTGATGGCCTACAATCTTAATATGCGCTTAGTGGACAAATGTGACATGCAGATTGGGTTTGCTGATTGTGTTCGCAAGAGTTATAAGTGGTACATAAAACTCTTTTTCCATCTTCTTGACATTTCCATGCTGAAGGCTTATAATATGTACAAGTTGAAGACCAAATATGGTGAATTTTGTTTGTCAGTCATCAGACAAATAATATTCAAGTACCAAGGAACAACACCTGCAATTGACCAGCGCCCACGAAATTATCAACACATGCCCTCTCGTCTGAGGCCTGGTAATCACTACCCCATACAACTGCCGGCTGCTACTTTCAAGAAAAGTGCTCAGAAGAGGTGTTTTGTCTGTAAACATATGTACCACAAAACGCCCACAAAAACCCAGAGACACTCGTTTTATGTGTGAGGAGTATAAAACTCCACTGTGCATATACCCATGTTTCAAAGAATTCCACAAGCTGCAGCAGTTCTAGGAAAGTGTCCAGTGACTGTACATTTGTATACGTATATATAGTGGACCCCCGAGTAACGAACACCCCGGAAATCATACAATTATGCTAGTATAATATTGTAAATGCTTTTGTAAGTGTATTTTTGGGGGTCTGAAATGGACTAACCTACTTGACATTATTTCTTAAGGGAGTAAATTCGTTCGGTAATGGCACTTGAGCAGGCTTCTGGAATGAATTTTGTTCGTTACTCGGGGGTCCACTGTATTATAGAACAATAGTAATAAACATTTTTTTTTATTGTTGGTTTGTGTAAACAAGTTTTGTAAACAGTATAATGATACTAATGTTTATGCGATTATTGTGTTGCATACAACGAGTGTATATACAGTGGACCCTCGGTTTTCGCCGAAAATTCTTTCCAGAATGCTGCTCAAGTGTCATTACTGAACGAATTTACTTCCTTAAGAAATAATGTCACGTAGGTTAGTCTATTTCAGACCCCCCAAAAATACACTTGCAAAAGCACTTACGAAAATACACTTACATAAAAGGGCGAGTTTGGAGATGACCGAAAACCGAGGGACCACTGTATATACATTGCACCTTACTTTGGTCTCACAGGCCACATAAGTTACGTAAAAAAATTAAATAGAAACAAGAAACCTACGAAAAGAAGTAAACCAAAGTTTACTGAGTGAGTGGTATTTGCCGCTGTTGACATACGCGGCTCATTTTCTGCCAACTTTACGCCTCCATATCTCGGTAAATACTGATTGCAAAAAAAAAAATTTTTTGGGATAAAAACAATCAGAAAAGTAATCTTAACCCTTTGGGGGTTGCGAGGCCCTCTCCCAAACTCGTTCTCAGGGTTGCAAATTTTTCAGAATTTTTTTTTTATTTTTTCTTATGAAATGATAGAGAATCTTTTCCAATCATAGCACCACCAAAATTATGAAATTTGATCGAAAACTAACGGAATTATGCTCTCACGAAGTTAGTGGTATCGATGACATTTACGCATCGGCGATTTCGCCCACTTTGAGCCCTATTTTCAGCAAATTCCAATGTTTCAGTCTACTAAAATTATAGCTATTTTCCTAGAATTCCATTTGTTCTATCAATTGAGTATAAGAAACTGCCAATTTGCCAATTTCAACTACCCAATAAGGTGGTCAGAAATTGGCAATTTGGCCAATTTCACACAAATTTCAAAAGATGCCAATTTCAAAATAGGGTCCAGAATAAACGAGACAGACATTCCTTGCACTCAAATAACATTTTATCTGTTCATTAGTCACGTCTTCAGGCCCCTCTTACATTACTTTTGCTTTCCATTTTGAATTTTTATTCTCACAAAAAATAGAAGATTTACTGTTATGTATACAACTGCATCATTGTAAAAATGGTATAAATAATATCAGCGCACTTGTGCAAGAATATTAGACTACCCAGTTGATGTGTATTGGACGCATGTCGTGATTTGTTTACTCTTGAACATCGGCAAAAATCGAACA
This sequence comes from Cherax destructor, assembly GCA_009830355.1. Taxonomy (NCBI): domain Eukaryota; kingdom Metazoa; phylum Arthropoda; class Malacostraca; order Decapoda; family Parastacidae; genus Cherax; species Cherax destructor. The sequence goes on along the minus strand of WNWK01011883.1, from coordinate 11,238 downwards.
CTTTCGCTACTTTGCGCTCAGTTTCAATGTACTTGTCATCGTGAAACCAGTCAAAATTATCTCTATTTCTATCAAATGAGACTAAAAAACGAGAATACAAGCAAAAATACTATACAAAAATAGACTGCAAAGTCGCTGTTTCGAACCAAAAACATGGTCAGAGTTTTTTTTCCTCATTATGCACTGTGGTGCAGGATTTTTTTTATACTGCGCACACTGACCGCACAGACCCATTCTCTCACATCTAAGCCTACCAGCCTGTTTCCACTTGATATGAGGGAGCTAGAATTTAGGTGTACTAGTACGGCCGAAACCCTGAAAGGGTTAAGCCGTACGTGTAAGTTAAGCGATTAAGCGATAGTAAAAGGACGAAACAAAATGAACTCCTCCAATGTTGTTGTTGGGGTTTATAGGGCCACTGACAGCATACGCCGCTCTGCCTATCTTTTACACCCTCAACCTTCGCCAGCACCTGTTCTCCAAGGTAAATACGTACACTTCATAAAACCAGTTTATTTCTTTACATTATTATGTTTTTATACAATATTTCTTATTTATAAATACATTGTTTCAGTGTTTTCCTTATGAATCTAGTGATCTAGTGCAGTTAGCCTCACAAACACTCCGTTTTCAGAAGGGGAAGAATTGGAAGATATGGTCAGTGCAAGAACGGGAGTGGCTGCCACCACTTGTCACATAATGACATACTTTATTCATTCTAGAGTATATATCATGTTTCTATGTTATTTATATTGTTTATTATGTCATATTAGATTAGTTGTGATATATAAATAAGCTGTAGAGTTGATATTAGCGTTATATTGAAGTATTTTCTCCTGCCTCCCAAGAGCCTGGAATTTCGCTGGAACAGAATAACCCTTTCAGGGTCTGTGCCGTAGTTCTACGGCTTTGAGTTCAGGGTCCAAACCGTAGTTCTATGTCATGAGCTCAGCTCACTCAGATAAACTTTGAGCGGCAAATTTGGGCCTAGATATGAGAAAATACATCTATGTGGTAAGTGTGCACCACATAAAACAAATCCTGCAGCACACAGTGCATAATGAGAGAAAAAAAACTGAAACCGCAATTTTCGATTAAAACAGCCATTTTGCAGTGTTTTTTTGTATACTTTGTATAGTTGTATTTGCGATTTCTTGGTCTCATTTGATAGAATGGAAGATATATTACAGATATAGAGATGATTTTGATTGGTTTTAGTACTGCAAATGGCTTGAAACTGAGCTCAAAATACCAAAAATGTTAAATTTTTGCCTATGTTCAAGAGTAAACAAATGACCTCACACGTCTAATATGTGACAGCTGGTGGGTCTAATATACGTTCACAAATGTGGTGATATTATTTGTACAATTATTACAATATTGCATAACAGTAAATCTTCCATTTTTTGGTTTGAATAAAAATTCATTATGTGAATAAAAAATAAAAATGGAATTCATTTGTAAAGACTGAAAATGTAACTAATGAACAGAGGAAATGTTAGTTTAGTGCCAGGAATGCCTGCATTGTTTATTATGCACCCTATTTTGAACTTTGAGTTAAATTGGCTAAATTACCAATTTCCAATCACTTTATTTTGTAGTTGAAACAGTTGACTGGGCAATTTCTTGTGCTCAATCAATAGAATAGATGTAATACTAGTGAAATAGCTAAGAATTTGTTCGACTGGAATAATGTAATTGGCCTAAAATGTGAGTCAAAGTCGGCAAAATCGCCGATACGTAAATATCGCTGACACATCAAAATTCGCGAGAGCATAATTTCGTCAATGTTCAATCAAATTTCTTACTTTTTTTTTTATTACCTTCAGAAAAAGATTCTCTACCATTTCATAAGAAAAAATAAGATTTTTTTTTTTTTAAATCTTGGACACTGGCACACCCCTTCCAAAAATAGCCTTGGACCCTGAAAGGGTTAATGGCATTTCAATTAATTTCAGTGAGGAAAATTGATTTGATATACAAGCAAAATGAGTTACGAGCTGGGTCATGGAACGAATTAAACTTGTAAGTCAAGGTACCACTGTACGTGTTTAGAAATACGCTCATATTATTTATAGAGTGGACCCCCGAGTAACGTAAAAACTTCATTCCAGAAGCCTGCTCAAGTGCCATTACCGAACGAATTTACTCCCTTAAGGAATAATGTCACGTAGGTTAGTCTATTTCAGACTCCCAAAAATACACTTCCACAAGCACTTACAATATTATATTGTACAATTTCCGGGGTGTTCGTTACTCGGGGGTCCAGTGTATATGAGAAATATTATACAGTGGACCCTCGCTATTCAAACATTCTTCATTCAAGAATGCTGTTCAAGTGCTGTTACCAAACAAATTTATTCCCATAAGGAATGATGTAAATTAGATAGTCCATTTCAGACCCCCAAAAATACACTTATAAAAGCACTTACAATAATAAACTTATATAAAAGGGCGAGTTTGGAGTTTTCGAATAGCGAGGGTCCACTGTATGTTAGTAGTAATGTGAAGCAATTGTAGCTGTGTTTACATTTTTATGTAAACATGTTTTTTGTGAACAATCTACTGAGGACACTATTAGTGTGGGTATTGTATTGCATGCACTGGGTGGATATATGTACATTGTGTATGATGTGTGTCTCACAGGATACCACAAAAGTTGCTGGAAAATATAAACAATTAGAAAATCCTGAACAAAGTTACAAAAAAGTAAAATAGAAAAATGCAGAAAGCTCTGCAATTGCTGATATTGTAGTGAACTGGTCATCAACTTTCAACTTCATGCCTTCATTTCTCGGTAAGTACTGGTGGTAATTTTTTTTCTCTCATTACCACCACAAGAATATACAGTGGCCCCCCCGGATTTCGTACTGCTCCCAACTCGAACAATTATGTAAGTGCTTTTGTAAGTGTATTTTTGGGGTCTGAAACGGACTAATATAATTTATATTCGTGCTTATGGGAACAAATTCGTTCGGTAACGGCACTCAAACAGCCTTCTGGAAAGAATTATTGACAAAATCCGGGGGTCCTCTGTACTCTTTTATTCAATAAGATTTTTTTTTTAAGTGTTGACATTGTGAGCCTTTTTAATTTTGGTGTTTCCAACAGTGAAAGGGCTGATGACTGCCAGAGGTGAAGTACAGTGAACCCCCGAGTAACGAACAAAATTCATTCCAAAAGCCTACTCAAGTGCCATTACTGAACGATTTTACTCCCTTAAGAAATAATGTCAAGTAGGTTAGTCCATTTCAGACCCGCAAAAATACACTTACAAAAGCACTTACAATTTTATACTTACATAATTGTACGATTTCCGGGGTGTTCGTTACTCGGGGTCCACTGTATTAGGAATATCATCATATATAATAATAGATGGTAAAAAGGAGTCATAGTAGTAAACTAGGAAAGAGGAACAGATTAAAAGAGTTTTCTTTACAAAGGAAATGGCTTACAAGAAGTAGAAAGTGCTACAACCATTGAACATTGTTAAAAATTATAAAATAAATTAGTACAGAAGATGAAATGCCACAAGATTAGCTCTGCTTCTATAGCTAAAAACAGATTAATTACTGAAGATGGGACATCACAGGCTTATTAGCTCTGTTCCTGTAACTACAAATAGGTAGTATTGTAACAGTTTTAAAGCAGCTGAGAATGCACACAAAACAGTGCCAGTGTATGTGTGTTTGCAGTATTTTGAATTTGGATAAAATTTGTCATTATTATTATTATTGGCTTTAGTTATTTGGAGGAAATAGAAAGTATTGTATAGAAAACATCTTACATAGAAGTGGTATGCATGTAAGATAAGTAAAATTTAATGGTAGTGGGGTTTGCTTGAGATGAAGCTGGACACTGAGGACTGTGTTGTTCCTTCACCAGGGGGCAGGGCAAGGAGCAGCTCTCCATGCAAGTTACATCACTCCACCTGCAGATTATGTTCCCACCACGGCTGTCCAAAGTCACGTCCCAGCATTAACCCTCGACAAGAATGAATCTTGGCCCAAATATCATTTGAGGTGTCCTCACCCCACTTGTAATTATAAAGCATACTATGAAGCACCACTGAAGGTGCACTACCGGAGACACACCGGCGAGAAACCATTTGATTGCCCTTATTGCACCTTCAAGTCTGCCCAGAAGGGAAATCTCAATGTTCACATCAAGAGGAATCATTTACACTAAGTCAGATTACTCTCGAATCAGATACCACATTTGGTGATCAGCTATCATTACTTCAGTATTATTTTTTTGGTCAGTCAAGTGCTAAACCCATAAGGGTAATACAGCACTGTGGGGAGAGAGGTATGTGAAGGTTAAGAATGAGTGAGAGGCAGGGGTGTGTATAGGTAGGGGTTAGTTGGGGTGGGGGTTAGCACAAGTAAAGTTCAAATCAAAGTTGATGCAATAAGTTAGTTTCAGTTAAAAAATCAGAGAGAGTTTGCATCAAATGGGGGACTTTCAGCTAGGAGGTCAGCGATAGTTAGTGTCTTGGGGCTGTTTAAACATTGGAAGTGGATCCTATGTGCACTCTTATAGGCAGGACAATCTGTTAGGATATGTTGAATGGACAGTGCTACCTGACAGTCCTTACAGAGTTGTGGCAGTTTCTCTTTGTTGTATCTGTGAGTAATTTGTGTGTGTCCAATACGCAAGACCTGACAGTGGTTGAAAGATGGCTGGAATCCTAAACGTGGTTTGATAGACAACAATTTGTTGTGGTCCAATGTGAACCAAAGTTTTTGCCAGTGGTTGTGGAGGTGGTAAGAGAGCACTGAAAAATAGCTGGAGTCAGGAGTATGTAAGGAAAATCTGAAGGTCTTGAATAGCATTTCATCTCAGTGTAATCAAAACAGCAGTACGCTTATCAGACAGTACCCATCTTCATCTTCATCATCCAATTATGTCCCTGTTCTTCCAGCCTTCCTTCAACTGACCATTTTGTCATTAGGTACCATTCTTATTGTACTTATAATTGTAGTTAACTACACAAGGAGTCTTACATAATAGGTTATATTTAGTTCTGAAGTAGCAAGTAAGCCTTATGATTAGTTACTAAAATAAAATGCATTGCATAATTAGTGAGTTTCTTTTGTGCCCATTATTTTACTCATACACCTACCTATGTATTTACATTATTTGTATGGCTCAAAGGAATGAAACATTATCATCATGACTCATGAAATCATAATATGATTGTAAATAAACCACAGTACAGGTGGAGTTAACAGTAACAATAACAATTGTATTTTAGCATGATACATGTTTGTACAAAGGAGTGTAACAATTTGGTGTACATGCCAAAAGATCCTTTTTAAACAGAGCATTTCAGGCAAACTTAAGACTAACAAGGCAATAACAGTGTTGCAATTGTACATATGGTCATTAGGTGAGTTACAGTAAATATACAAGAAAATTGAATACGTATTCATCTAGTTCATGCTATATGGCTTTAATAAGTTCTGCAGATAAGAATTACAGTTTTGATATAGTACTGTATATAAAATATACAGTACGTATTACAATTTAGCACAATTTAAAACAATGAAGTTGAAACAATTTTTAGTTTGAATTATAAATTATTTTGGGGAGTTTTAAGTAACTGGTAGGTGTTAAGTATAGTGTTTGTCTGGTTAATTTTGGGTGAGAAGGTGATTTCTAAGTAGGGCCTTAAATTGATTTGCAGGCAGGGGCCCTTTAGTGTGTTCTGGTAATGAATTCCAGATCTTTGGGCCCTTTATGTGTGTAGCATTTTTGCATAGAGAATGATGGACACGAGGGATATCGAAGAGTGATTTGTACCTTGCATTATGCCTGTGTGTTCTGTTGTAATTATCAAGGAGGAGTTTGAGAGGAGGGTTAATATTTGAGTATAATGTTCTGTGTGTGTAATAGGCACAATAATAAGTGTGGATGTTTTGTATATTAATCAAGTTAGAACCCATGGCAAGTGGTGGGGTTTGTGGTTTGTGCCTAGGGGTAGGAGTAAAGGGTGGGGATATTTTCACCTTTATCTAAATTTGCTGACACTCCTGGCTGATGACATGAAATGTTTTATGGACTGATTGCGGCATTTAAAAATAGATTTTGATTAGTTTTACTTGCATCATGATTATATTTCATGTAATATGAGAGTGAATTGGTCGTCACAGTAGCAAGCTGATACTGATGTTGTAAATTTATTATATGTACAGTAGACAGCCGTTTAACACGGTAGTTACATTCCTGAAAATGAAGTGGTAGTTAAAAACCGTGTTAAATAGACTGAATAACTCACACACACAACCCGCACATATAAAAAGAGAGGAGCTTACGACGACATTTCGGCCCGACTTGGACCATTTACAAAGTCACACTTAACACACAGAACTGGTGGAAGGGGTATATATAGGCAGGCAGACAGGGGAGGGTACAAGAGAGTGGGATAATAATAGAGGTAGTAGTAGAAGTGGTAGTAGTAGTAGTAGTGGAGTCAGTCATATTCTAGGAAAGGAGCACTGCAATGAAGCTGGCGGCCCGCATGTGTTTCTCGTGAAACACATGCGGGCCGCCACAAATGAAGTGGTAGTTAAAAACCGTGTTAAATAGACTGAATAACTCACACACAACCGCACATATAAAAGAGGAGCTTACGACGACATTTCGCCGACTTGGACCATTTACAAAGTCACACTTAACACACAAACTGGTGGAAGGGGTATATAAGGCAGGCAGACAGGGGAGGGTCAAGGAGGGTAATAAAGAGGTAGTAGAGAGTGGTAGTAGTAGTAGTAGGAGTCAGTCATATTCTAGGAAGGAGCACTGCAATGAGCTGGCGGCCCATGTGTTCTCGTGAAACACATGCGGCGCCAGCTTCATTGCAGTGCTCCTTCCTAGAATATGACTGACTCCACTACTACTACTACTACCACTTCTACTACTACCTCTATTATTACCCCACTCTCTTGCCTCCCTGTCTGCCTGCCTATATACCCCTTCCACCAGTTCTGTGTTAGTGTGACTTTGTAAATGGTCCAAGTCGGGCAAACGCGTCGTAAGCTCCTCTTTTATATGTGCGAGTTGTGTGTGTGTATTGTTCCAGTCATGGTATTGTGCCTTTTTTGTTATTTAGACTGAATAACTTTCTGGGAGTCCCAAAAAAGCCAAACAACTTTTTTTTAGACCAACAGATCTTACAAAAATAAAAGTGAAAATGTAATTGTAGTTCATTGTCGTGATGCATTATGTTGTTTTTACTGCTTAAGATTACAAATGTAGCAGAAATAATAGTATTTCTTACCTTAAATTGTGGGTGCTGGTGTTTGTAGATGATTGTGGAGAGTGGAGTTATGCTGTGGCCCTACTGGGGTGAGGTGGATGGTAAAGGTTCTGGTACTGAAGTCAATGGTTGTACTGGAGTGTGCATAAATCAGTCAAGTCTGTAAGTCAGTCAAGACAGTAAGTCAAGTCAGTCAGTAAGTCAGTCAGTCAGTCATTCAAGTAAGTCAATCAGTCAATAAATCAGTTACTCATCACACAAACTCATATTTACCTCATTCTTTTTATGTGCACAAAGTGACACTTCATTATGGCCACAGGCTATCTCTTGTCTAATATTTCTATTTTCTTCGTTAATTCTAAAACTTAAACGCTTAACCCTTTTCTTGCCACTTTCAGCAGCACTTGTATGCCCACTGGGTGCCATGATTGCTTAGCAGATTTAAGATATGGCAATTAAAAGATCTAAACTCAATCCACAAACAAAAATAAACACAGGTAGCTCCTAGCAGGGCCGTACATGCATATGAACCGGCTGGGACAAGGGTGGTGGAGGGTGGCGCGCAAACTGAACCGTTGTTATGTTATTTTCCCCTATTTATCATCAAGGTTCTACATGTACAAGCATAGGGTATTTACTTAAAAGGTCTTAGGGTAAAAGGAGGATATTTATAGGCTAAAAGACACTTACTCAGGTTTAGCTGCTGCATCTGAAAACTTATTGGTCCTTTCACATTCCTCTCAAAGGTTATTTAAACCAACATTATAAAAATAGAGCTATATTAAGAAGTATATACATATAATGTACAGGTCTCCACTCCTAAACATATAATCAGCCTTTCCCAAAGCACATGGCTCAGCTGCCACCTTCAACTCTCTTTTTCTCAACATTTCTTAACCCTCCAGTGTCTTGATACACTGAAGATCACAGAATATCATGGTAACATCGATCTACAACCCTCCCCATTACCTTTTGGGCACTCACTCAGCCCTGAAGCCAAGTTAAGATCAGCATTAACAATACCAGCTCACTCATCAGCCATGTTCTCTCTCCAGGACAAGGGATTGTGGGAAAAACAGTCTCTCTCTAAGCTCCTCCCCCTCAAACATAAACACATCACTTTGCACCTCTCCACATGTACTCTCAATATATCTTATGTTATTACAATGAGACATGCAACTTACAACTAGTACTTACAAAAGGTGCATTTATATTTTTTATAACATATTATATTGAGAAATCAGGTAATTCAGCGCTTTGAAGTCTTTAGGGTGGCCTGACCTAAGACCTCATAGCAAATTCTGAATAATTCAATATACAGTGGTACCCCGACTTACGATATTTTTTCATTCCAGAATGCTGTTCAAGTGCCATTACCAAACGAATTTATCTCCATAAGAAATGATGTAAAATAGACTAGTCCTTTTAGACCCCCAAAATTACACTTACAAAAGCATTTAAAAAAATAAACTTACATAAAAGGGTGAGTTTGGGGACCATCGTAAGTCGGGGTACCACTGTAATTAGGTATTCATGTTATTTAATTACTACAATACATGCTGGGCTCCATAGCCCCCATAACAAGTCCATAATACCCCATAACAACCGTGTTCAGTTAATTTTACGAAGTGTTATACAAAAATATGCCGCAATTCTTCAATAGTGCTATAACCAAAACGTGCCAAACAAAACAGTGTTAAACGACTGTCTACTGTATAACATTGCAGATGTAATGTGTTTAAAGCCCTGAATACCCAAAGGGTCCTGGTGCTTTCTAAAGAATTCACGATTATTGTGCCACTGAATTGTGTTTGTATTTTATATTTCAAAGGCTATATCTTTTAAATTAAATATTGATTGATTTTGATGCCAGTGGAAGTGGCATCCTGCCAGAATGTCCCATAACGAATGGGTCTACAGAGTTAGACTTTTTCCAGTTATACTTTGACGAGCCTCTAATGAACTCGATAGTGACCCAGACGAACAATTATTACCGCTATATCATGGACAACACAGAGGTTGCAGAATTGTCACGGCTGTGTAGATGGAAAGATACAACTGTGGCTGAAATGTATTTATTCCTTGCCACTGCCATGCTTATGCCACATACATATAAGCACAATATAGCACATTACTGGTCCACAGACTACTTTATCAGTACTCCTGTCTTCTGTGACCACCTTCCCTGCAACAGATTCACACTGTTGCTACGAATGTTGCACTTCTCAGACAGGAATAGGCCCAACAGAATTGACCCCCTATACAAAATTCGGGAAGTGTTTATGTATATGAAGCAGAAATTCAGTGCCTACTTTTATCCCTTCAAGAACATTGTTGTCGACGAGTCCTTGATTCTGTTCACTTGACGCCTGTGAGAGCTGTCTTGTGTTAGATGTCATTGTATACACCGGGAGAAACACACTCGATGATGACAGACGGATGTTGGGCATTTCTGGTGATGTTGTTCACAAGATGATGGAACCATACCTTGGCAAGGGTCATACATTCATTGTACACAGACAACTGTGTATAATGATTTCCTGTGTGTGAACAATACTGATATACAGTCATCCCTCGGTTTTCGTGTTTAATCCGTTCCTGAGGGATGCACTAAAACTGAAACACATGAAAACTGAAACCATTTTCCCCATAGAATGAAAACTGAAACCATTTTCCCCATAAGAAATAATGGAAATTCAATTAATCCATTCCAGAAACCCAGAAGTTTGGAAAAAAAAAATTTGGGGGGCCTTAAAGATAGATTTACATGCACAAATGAATGAAATGAATGTGGCACTTACCTTTATTGAAGACTGATGTTGCTGGATGGAAGAGAGGGAGGAGGGGAGAGGGAAGAGACCCTATTTTTGGAAGGAATCCCTTCCATAAGGAATTTAGGTACCAAGTCCTTATCCGGGGTCACTTCCCTGCATGCCTGCTACACTCCCTCCCTGTCTGCTACACTCCCTCTCTGCCTGCTACACTCCCTCCCTGCCTGCTACACTCCCTGCATACATGCTACACTCCCTGCATTCATGCTACACTCCTTGCATTCATGCTACACTCCCTGCATACGTGCTACACTCCCTGCATACGTGCTACACTCCCTGCATACATGCTACACTCCCTGCATTCATGCTACACTCCCTGCATACATGCTACACTCCCTGCATACCTTCTACACTCCCTGCATACTTCTACACTCCCTGCATACCTGCTACACTCCCTGCATACATGCTACACTCCCTGCATACCTGCTACACTCCCTGCATACATGCTACACTCCCTGCATTCATGCTACACTCCCTGCATACATGCTACACTCCCTGCATACCTGCTACACTCCCTGCATACGTGCTACACTCCCTGCATACATGCTACACTCCCTGCATACATGCTACACTCCCTGCATACATGCTACACTCCCTGCATACATGCTACACTCCCTGCATTCATGCTACACTCCCTGCATACATGCTACACTCCCTGCATTCATGCTACACTCCCTGCATACATGCTACACTCCCTGCATACCTGCTACACTCCCTGCATACCTGCTACACTCCCTGCATGCTTGCTACACTCTTAAACTCCATCGTGTTTCTCACTTTCTTTACCAAAGGGACTGGCACTAGGAGCTTTCTTTGGGCCCATGGTAGCTTATTTAGTAGTCACACACAATAATCAAGGCCCAAAAACAATGAATTGTTAATAAATGTTTTGTATAAACTCCTGGGGTGATGTTCACTCAAGCGTAAACAATGCTAGACTGCGTGGCAATGTGCGTGGGGGGTGGCCTACGGCCTTTGTATGTGCGCGGCACTGGTGGACAGGTTCCGGACCGAGCACGAAAACAGAGGGAACACACGAAAACAGAGGGCAATTTTCCATGAAAAAACTACACGAAAACTGAAATACACGAAAACAGAGATACACGAAAACGGAGGGATGACTGTATGTGGAACAGTGAGAAGGAA